>JANKOD010067124.1:0-11159 GCA_026284645.1 Erythroxylum acuminatum | reverse complement strand
CTTATATGTGTGTGTAGAAATAGCGGCCGCTCCGCTATCCGCTATTCCGCTATAGCGTTTTCGGGGTCGGCCGCTCCACGCCGCTATCCGCTATTAACTACTATGACTCAATGTAATTTTGCTGCAACCTATCGATGAGACGGGAGACATGATCATGGAAGAGGAGACCCCAGAAATAGAAGAAGTGAATGAAGACGAAGAAACCGAACTAGCTACCTTGGAGCTGTCGATAAATTCTGTGGTAGGAATTACCGCCAATAATACTATGAAGTTACTAGGGAGTTGTATGGGAGAAAAAGTCCTCATATTGATAGACAGTGGGGCGTCTCACAATTTCATCACTTCAGAAACTGTAGATAAGCTGAGGATTGAGACCAAAAGAGTGAGAATGTTTGAGGTTTCGCTAGGGGATGGATATAAGATAAAGGGCAACAAGCAATGTGCCGCCGTGGAGGTAAATTTACAAGGGTTGAAGATCTAACAATCATTCTATGTGTTCGAAATGGGGGGGAGCAGATATGGTCTTTGGAATTGAGTGGCTAAAATCTTTGGGAGAAGTGAGAGTCAATTGGAATCAACTGACAATGAAGGTGAAAAAGGGCTGGGAGGAATACTGTTTGAAGGGGGATCCGAGTTTAGCTAAAACCATGGTGTCACTAAAAGCCACTATAAGAACCCTTAAGAATGGGCATTAAGGGTATTTAATTGAATTTGGGGAATCGCAAATGAAGGAAGTGGAGGAAGAGCCCTTACCCGTGGCTGTCCAGCAGCTATTAAGGGAATTTACAGCAGTACAAGCACCAATAACAGAGTTACCACCACACAAAAAGCGAGACCATGCCATTACCTTGAGACCAGGGGCTGCTCCACCAAACGTATGCCCATACGGGTACCCCCATTCACAAAAGGCAGAAATTGAGAGGTTGGTTAGAGACATGTTGCGGGCTGGTGTCATCCGACCGAGCAAGGGACCTTTTTCAAGTCCGGTATTATTGGTTAAGAAGAAGGATGGAAGTTGGCAGTTTTGCATTGACTATCGGGCTCTGAATAAGATAACACTACCTGACAAGTTCCCAATACCAGCTATTGATAAACTATTGATGAGTTGGGAGGCTCTAAACTGTTTTCCAAGTTAGATTTGAAATTAGGGTATCATCAAATCCGGATTAAGGCTGGAGATGAAGAGAAGACAGCTTTCAGAACTCACCAAGGGCACTATGAATTTTTAGTGATGCCCTTCGGCCTCACTAATGCCTCATCTACGTTCCAATCACTTATGAACGACATCTTTCAAGAGCATTTAAGGAAGTTCGTGTTGGTGTTCTTTGACGACATATTAGTATACAGTCCCGATGAGGATTCACATTGGAAGTACTTGAAGGAGACCTTAAGGATACTCCAAGAAAGTCAAATGGTGTTAAACCTCAAGAAATGCGTGTTTGCTAAATCCCGATTAGAGTATCTTGGTCATGTCATATCTACCGAAGGGGTGCTAGCAGACCCCGAGAAACTGGCTGCCATGGAAAGATGGCCGACACCTAAGAATCTACGAGCGTTGAGGGGATTCCTTGGCTTAACGAGATACTACAAGAGATTTGTAAGAAATTACGGAAAGATGGCTTCGCCATTTACGGCTCTTCTCAAGAAAGATGCTTTCCTTTGGAGTCAAGAAACCCAGCAAGCTTTTGAAGAACTCAAGAAGGCAATGACCACCGTGCCGGTCTTAGCTTTACCAGATTTTTCCCGACCTTTTGAGTTGGAGACTGACGCTTCAGGGTGGGGTGTGGAGGCGGTACTGATGCAAAATGGACGCCCTATCGCTTATTTCAGCCAAGCTTTTTCCTCAACTAGAAAAAATAGCTCAGTTTACGAGTGGGAATTAATGGCCATTGTTTTAGTATTCAAGAAGTGGCATCACTATCTATTGGGACACCCTTTCATCATTAAAACCAACCAAAAAGCTCGCTAGTTCTTATTAGAACAATGCAATCTCAGTGAGGATCAACAAAAATGGGTATCTAAATTAATGGGATACAAGTTTGAAATCCACTATAAACCCGACAAAAAAAATAGGGTGGCGGATGCCCTATCTAGGAGAGAGGGTAGCCTAGAGCTAAAGACTGTCACAGTATGGCAGTATGAAGATTTCAGAGGGTGGGAAGAAGAAGTCAAGAAGGATAAGAAGTTATCTTCAAGTTGGCAAAAGGGGATTAAAGGAGAACACCTTCCGGTAGGATTTCAGTCAAGGGAGGTAACCTTTTATACAAGGGCCGAATGGTGCTTCCAAAGGGGTCCTCAAGAATTCCCCTACTCATGGAAGAATTTCACTGCACACCCATTGGCGGGCATTCCGCGTATTTACGAACATACAAGAGGTTATCCATTTTTGTACATTGGGAAGGAATGAGGAAAGATGTTTAGCAATACGTTGCAAATTGTGAAATATGCAAGCAATGTAAGTATGAAGCCTTGAGCCCGGCAGGACTTCTACAACCATTACCCATTCCCCAAAGAGTTTGGGAGGATATTAGCATGGACTTCATCACCGAATTGCTAAAATCCAACAGGTTTGATACCGTTATGGTGGTGGTGGATCGTTTGACAAAATATGGGCATTTCATATCCCTCTCTCACCCTTATGCTGCCAAGGAAGTTGCCGTTATTTTTGTAAGGGGGATAGTAAAACTACATGGATTCCTTAAGTCCATTATTTCAGATAGGGATAAGTTGTTCATGAGTTTATTTTGGCAGGAAATTTTCAAGCTTTCTGGAATAACCCTCCAATTTAGTTCTTCTTATCATCTAGAGACAGATGGACAAACTGAAGTCGTAAATAGAGGATTGGAAACCTACCTCAGATGTTTTGTTGGGAGTCAGCCAAGAGGCTGGGTGAAATGGTTGTCGTGGGCGGAATATTGGTACAATACCAATTTTAATCAGTCCGCAGGGATGTCTCCTTTTAAGGCCCTATATGGGAGGGACCCTCCTACCCTATTCAAGTTGGAAGACCTTACTTCGGCTGTGGATGATGTTAATGAATTAGTGGAGAGGAATGCGGTAATCAAGGCGTTGAGGGAACATTTAGAGAAGGCAAAACAACGTATGAAGAATACAGCAGACAAGCATCGAAGGGACGTGGAGTTTGAAGTGGGAGAACGGGTATACATAAAAATAAGACCTTATCGAATGAAGTCCTTGGCAAAGAGCGTGAATGAGAAGTTGAATCCTAGGTTCTATGGACCTTTCAAGATAATTGAGAAAATGGGCAAGGTTGCCTATCGCCTGGAATTACCCTCAAATGCTAAAGTACAGTCCACTTTCCATCTCTCAGCTAAAGAAGTCAATACAACCACCTACTAAACCGCAACCCTTACCACAGTCATTAACAGAGGACAGTGAGCTGCTGTTGCAGCCAAAATTGGTAAGGAAGGTTCAGAAATTGATTGATGAAAAGGAAGAGGTACTGGTGAAATGGAAGGATTTACTAGATCATGACAGCACATGGGAAGATTATGAAATTGTTGATGAACTCTTCCCGAATTTTCACCTTGAGGACAAGGTGAAGCTTGTCGAAGGGGGTAATGATAGACGTTTAATTACGAAATTTTATTAAAGAAAGAAGGGACATGTGGGGTTGAAGGTATATTCTAGAAGGCAGAGAAATGAGCTGCAGGGGGAGAAAGGAGACAATCCTAACTAACTTGGCAGCAATAGGGCCCACTATGCAGGAGTGAGTGGGGTATTTCTGTGAAAAGAAGAAAAAGGGGAGGGGGAAAAAGAAGGATTGTGGGAGAGTGGTTGGCCTCTCGAAAGCTAACCTGGAGGAGAGGAGGTGCTTTACGTTCCCGATGTTTCATTTCAAGAGAGACTGAGAGTGTGTCTTGCTATTTTTGTTACTGCTATATTCTTCTAGTTTTCTGGTCTAGTATCTAAGGATTCTCTTTTATTCTCTTAAGAGTATTGGTTGTACTGGGTGTTTTGATAATACAGTAGAATAAATAATCAGTAATTCTTTGCTGGAGATCTATCAAATTCTAAGAACTTCTCTATAAATGTATAACTCTTCTCTTTAATAACATGATATCAAATTTGATTTTTCAATTAGAAGGTGTGATGCTTTCTTTTCAACTATACGAAATTTAAATTTTTTTCACTTTAAGCTAAAATCTAGACCTGAAACTTGATATTCTAGCAGCATAATATCAAGCATATTTTCTAATTTTTGTGAGTTTTTGCTTCTAGTTAATATTTCTTCTATTGTCCTATATCATATTTACTCTTATTAAGCCTAGAAATGATCACTTTTCTTTTTGCTATTTTACTTTGGTGAAAATTATCATTGATTTTGATGCATCTCAAACAATCAATTTTTTTATTATTCATCATTGGGAGATCACCAGCATTGAAATATTTTGTAGTGTCCTATATCTCTTTGGTTGAAAACATTTTCTTATCACTTCATAGCATTGCGAATATTTGCAAGAGATTATTTTTCACCAGACCTTTTAAATTTTGCAGGTTGTGAAAATTGAAGGCTATGAAGCAGATGATATCGTAGCTACACTTGTAGAACAAGTTTTACAAAGAGGATATAAAGTTGTTATTGCTTCTCCGGATAAGGATTTCAAGCAGTTGCTCTCTGAAGATGTCCATATTGTTTTGCCTATTCCAGAGTTAAACAGATGGTCATTTTATACCGTAAAGCATTACGTTGCTCAATATAATTGTGATCCACACTATGACTTGAGCCTTAGTAAGTATCAGATGAAATATTGGACTTTTTAATTATATAACCCATTATACTTCCTCATGTGTGCATCTGACCATAATTACATTGTTCATTTCGGCTAGCGAATACCAACTTATATTGGGGGTGTTTGAAATTTCTGAAAGAATTGGAAGACTTGCTAGCATATGTTATTTAGCCTGCAATGTTGTGACTTGCATACATCTTCTCATCTATTGTCAAAAGGGACTAAGAGGATTAATTGTAATTTTAAGGGTTAGCTTCCTTCAAGTAAAGTGAAGTGTGTCAACATAAATTTTCTGAAGTACATCTGGTCTTTCAACAAATTTCTAGCTGTTTATTTTAACTAAGCTTATATAGTATAAGAATATCTTGATTGAAGCTTTAACTTTTAGGATCTATTCTTGGTGATGAGATTGATGGTGTACCTGGTATACAAAATGTTGCTCCTGGATTTGGTAGAAAGACTGCTTTAAAGCTTTTGAAGAAACATGGGCCCCTCGAAGATTTGCTAAATAGAGCAGCTGCGAAAACAGTGGGCAAGCAGTACGCACAAGAGGCCCTCACAAAACATGCTGATTACCTCCGAAGGAACTATCAAGTTCTTGCTTTGAGAAGGTCTTCAAGATCTGTCTTAAATAAGTTGAATTTAAAGGGTTATGCCTCAGGCAATGTTATATTTCATTTGACTATCTAAGCAAAGAAGCCACTAATCTGATTTGCCTGTCTTTTGGCTCTTCGCATTCCTGAATTACACGATTACAGGGATGTTGATATTCAACTTCAGGATGAATGGTTGGTTCCGAGAGACACAGTTAATGATCTGGCCGTCTTATCTGACTTCAACAAGTTGTTGGAAGAAAGCAAAAAGCCGATTCCCTAGAATGTGTCAAATGGTTAAGTTCAACAATTCTAATTTTTTTTTTTGTTTCAATATTTCTTTATATTTTTTCCTTTAGGAAATATTTTCCTTTCCTTTAATATATAAGCACACAATTAACTATGTTGCAAATAGGTTTAAGATGCAGAGAAAATGCATCCTAAATTTTCTAAAACTATCAGAGGAAGAGGTGCCATATATGATCCACTCCGATCGCTATCAAAAGGAAACTTCAATTTTAAGTTATCTGATATTTTCTCATGCATGGTTTAGCTTCTTGCTCCTTCGCATATGTGGCTCAGCTTCGTGTGATTCTTAATGAACAGCCACGTACTTGTGTGATGAACCTTGGAGCTATTAATAGAGGCATACTAACAAAATTGTATTTAAAATCAGGGATTTCCCATCTTATTTCATTTTTCTAATATTGAGATGACGCTGTGTTTTCAGAAGGAAAGTTTTAGAACATCGGTGATTCCAGAAAGAGAGCAGGAGAAAGGAGTGGTCAAGGTGGTGAAGTTAGCTTGAAAGGAAAGAACTCGAGAATGATGAGTTCAGATAGTGGTTGATTCAATTGGTGTGAAGTGCAAGTAACTCAAAGAAGATATTTATCTTTACTTCTGTGCTTTGGTATTCAGATTCTACTAGAAACTACATCTTCAACATGTTGTCTAACCAATATAGCTTCATAGTTTGAGTAGCAACGGGGTTTCTTCTGTCCAGCACCTAGTGGTAAGCATAACTCTTGCCGAAGAAGCCTTCTGTCGTTTGAAAATTAACATAGTTTTTCCAAATACAATTTGTAATTACTGGAAAGCTGAAAATCCAGAATGGAAGCTGTCTTCGTTACCTGTCATTGGGAGTACTTATTGTTTCCTGACAATTGAATGTAGTTGATAGAATGTAGTAGATACTTCTATCGAAGATGTATGTTACTTGTGTCCATTTTTTGTCATGTAGAAGCTTGATTATAACAAATAATAGGATCGTATATCTGCAGAAGCTTGATTATAATAAATAATAGGATCGTATATCTGCATTACTAATAAGATTATCATGCATGAGCTTGAGTAAACTTGTTAACAATTGCTTACGAATTAATGTTATTGTTTAGAGGCCAAAATAAATCTACTGCAAAATACAAAATGTCTATCTTATGAAAAATCTAACGTGTTTTTTCTCACAATTTTATACTGCTTTTTTTACACTTGTTTTTATTATATTGTAAAAATCTTATATTCTTGCACTTCTCATTCACACAGTGAAATTAATCTCTTAGAAGTTTTTTTTTAATACTTATCTAATAATTATTAATCTATTAGAAAATTTTTAGTATTCATCTAATAGTCCGTGTGGTCAACATATGATGAGAGATGGTCATCATATGTCTCTAAAGAATGTATGACATCTCGGAAGTAATATTACGTGTTTTTATCCTTTCTTTTATCTTCAATTCTTTCACCAAGAGATGATAAGAACCTGTGAATATATTTTTTTAACGAATTATCAATTAAAATAATCTTTTTCTGTTCTAAATTCTCTAGAATTAAATTTAATTTGTTTTTATATGATTTTCCCGTAAGATCACATCGTACATGATTCTATGGTATTATTCTAATTAACCATTAAGAATTAAGAGTCACATGAGTTTATTATAAGGCTTATTTAACTTTTAGGGTCTTATAAAATACAAGTTGAATTCTTATCACTTATATTAATACCTGATCATGATTGATTTTACACTATTTTTTGATGTTAATTCCTTTTTGTTTAGAGTGGATGACTTCTATTTATGAAATATTCTAAGGGTTCTAACATACTCTATTTAACTTGAGTTCAAAAGTCTATTAAAAAATTCATCTTTTTGGACTTGAGATAAATATAATGACGATTTAATCACTCCAACTATTTTTCATTTATTATCCATGGCAAATTTTATGGTTTAAGTTTCTTGATTTCAATTATCACCAAGATAACATTGAACATTCCTCATCTCCATTTATTATAAATGCTGGAAGCAGTTACCTATGTGAAAGAGCCAATCTCCTCACATTCAAAATATTTCACATAAAGAAAACATACTTTAGAATTAAGTGTTACATAACAATTGTCACATAATAAATGATACCAAGTATTCTACATTTAGACATGAGAATAAAGTGAATGAGCATACATTTAAAAATATTTATCAATAGTATACCAATATCTATGTAATCCTAAAGACTTCATACACCCAATATATGTACCTCTTAAAATTGATTTTGTGATTGGATATGCCATAGTTTCACGTTTACATATTTAGTTCATGTTCACTTCACCTCATATAACTACATATTTTACGTAATTTTACTTGGTGTCTACGTACTTATAGCATAAATGATTAGCCTTGACCTTGATTATTTATCCTCTTCGTTGTACCTACCATAAGGCAAGTTAAGCATTTGAATGAATATGATTGGATTTAGGGAATAATTGTTTGAATAAGTGTGGGAGAACCATAGCATATAGTTGGCTTTTGAGTTAGAAATGGGTAGGGTTATAATAATGTGTACCTCTCCTCTACATTTTTTCCCCCTCTTTTAAACTTAATCTTGTTCTAAATAAAAAAATCAAAAAGAAAGAAAGAAAAAGAAAAAAATTGGTAAACGTAAAAAGAAAAGAAATAGAAAAGAAAAGGAAGGAAGAGAAGATGACCAGAAAATGAAAAGAAGAGGAGAGAAGTGAAAAATGGGAAGTGTTAATTTTGTTAAATGGGAGGAAAGAATTGAGTATTTTATGGTTCACTGTTTTATGCAATTTTAAATGCTCAAATTGTATTGTGATTTTAAACTGCGATTTTTCTTTATCCTACCCTTAGCCTGACCCCATTACAACCAAAATGAGGACCTTTAGATTAATGTTTGTGTTAGATATTAGTGGTGGAGATTGGATTAGTAACCAAGTCTACGGTAGATGCCTTACTTGAAATGAATAATGAGTGAATATATACTACCTTTGAATGCTTGAGAGGATGGAAAGTGGAGTGAGTGTCTATCACACTTGTTAATGGTCTTTGAGTTCAAATACTTGTTAATTTTGGCCAAGTATACAGAGAATAACTTATTTATGGAATATTATGAGTTTTAAGTTCTTAGATTGTGTTTGTTGAATTGATCATTGGGAAAATCATTGTTTCATTGTTTATGCTTTTATAGTCTAGTGTTCTTTGCTTTGCTTAGGGACAAGCATACTTTAAGTGTGGGGGAATTTTTGTGTCTAATTTTGTTTGATTTTGTTTGCATCCATATGTTGAAATTGGTTGCAATTTAGTTCAATTTTAATATGAATTGAGGGAAAATGGTGCAGATGTTGCATGAATCTTAATTGGATTATTTTGTGAATGTGGCGTGAAAGACATGAAGATTTATGCATGAAAGAATGAAAGATGGGATGACTTAAAACAAGAAGAATTGTGCATGAAATGGGTGTCACATGTTAATGGCACGGTCATTCACGTTAAATGCATGAAACATTAGTTAATGGCATGCTCATTCACGTTAATTGTATGAAACATTAGTTAATTGCATGTCACACTCACTTTAGCTCATGCCTTCTCATGTTGACAACCCATCTAGTGTGTCTCACGGTGAGCTTCCCATGCATGTTTCTAGCTACCATGTTTCACGATGATGCCAACACCATGCAACTCCCATGCATGCTGACAGTGCTAGCTGCAACGTTCTTCATCCAGCTAACTGCATGCTTCACGTTCTTCACCTCACCAGCTACCATTCTCTTATCTTGCCAGCTGCAATGTTCTTCTTCCAATAGCTGCATGCTTCACGCTTCTTCATCTAGCCATGCTTGCTAAGTCACAACCGTGCATGGTATTGAACATGTCACGACCGTGACTTACTCATGTAGAGTGGATACCATTCCATTTAATCAACGTGGCATATGTAGGTTAAAGGGGCACGAAACCCTAGATCTAAGAGCATACTACAAATAGACATAAGAGAGGGTGGCGGTGAAGGACATATACTCATTATTCACTCTTCACTTATATTTAGACCTGGCAAACGGGCGGGTGGTCCGGGTATGGGTACGGGTCGAACGGGTACGGGTAATAATTTTGAAAATCCATACCCTGCCCAACCGAAACGGGTAATGATTTTGAAAATCCATACCCTGCCCAGCGGGTATGGGTAGACCCGCGGGTTACCCACTATATTTTTTTTATTTTTCATTTTTTAAATTTCAATTAATAAACTTATTGAATGGGCGTATTTTGCGTGTTTAAAATGTCACCGAATGGATCTATTTAGCGACCCAAATTTAATTAAGTTAATTAATACAAATGAAACTAATATAAATCAAGCAAAAACCACTAGTATAAATCAAGCATTGATCTATTTAGCGACCCAAATTTAATTAAGTTATAACAACACATACAAACATCAAATAAAGCTGAAATTCCAGAGTTGCATCCAGAAAGATTAATCCAGTTAATGGATACATCAATTAGAAGAACAAACTTAAATCATACATTTGCTAGTAGCCTTCGTAAACTATTTATCTATGTAACAGGGAATAAAAAAGATAATAATAAAGATAATGAAAGCTTTGTTAGCTTATAAAACGTACCAAAGCTAACAGATCTGAAATAAAAACTATTACTTGCATTGAACGTCCTTCAGAAGCTAGTGTCATTAACACAAAGCATCATCGACTAATCAAAAAAATAAAGAAAAACGACCATTTCAAGAAAAACCCAGATAGGATTCCATGAGATCCAACCAAAAAACCGGCGCTTTGCGCAAAGACAATCAGAAGAAATAAAGGCAAAAAGAGCAAAAAAAAAACAAAGCTTACTTGATCAGATTGAAAACGGAAATTGGTAAAAGGTCGGATGTGTAAGAGGAGAGCACTCAGATGCATCAGTTCTATAAGTGGAAGCATACACGGGAAAGCAGACTCCTTTGATGGTAAGCATGATTATTTTGGAGTTCGTCCATCACTATAGGCAAAGTTAACGCACAGCTTAATTTTTTTTAAAAAAATAATTTTTTAAAATATTTATTTTTTTAAAATAATTTTGCGGGTACCCACGGGTACCCGCGGATTTAACCCTACCCACCCGCAAAATCCACGGGTAGGTCGGGTACGGGTACGGGCTGTACGGGTAAAAAATATACCAACCCATACCCGGACCATACGGGCGGGTACGGGCGGGTAAACGGGTGACCCGCCCGTTTTGCCAGGTCTATATAAACTTGGCTTAATCAGTTTCGCAAAAAATTTGTTGAATTTATTAAGTTATTTGCTTATGGAATTCAATTTATCTTATAATCTTAGTTCTAATTCGTTATAACGAAGGGTCAAGATTTCTTCTAATACCCACTACAAGAAAATTTGGTTTTAGCAACCAAATTCTCAGCAACCATAGTAAAATGGTTGCTAATTATATATATTTTGTAACCAAAAATTATTTGGTTGCAATATATAAGTTACGTATATTTTTTACCGACCAATCAATACTTGGTGGCTATAGAT
>JANKOD010067089.1:0-11162 GCA_026284645.1 Erythroxylum acuminatum | reverse complement strand
CATCTTAACAATCTGGAGGCAACAATATATACATCCATAACATACTTATTACTGAATAAACAACACAAGAAATGAAATTTTGTGGCCATAAAGGAACTTGAAACTTTCAATATGAAGCATAATCAAGCAAGGCCAACAAAAAAAAAAGTATAATCTAAGCTTCTATAACGTTTTATGGATTCCCATCAAACCAAAAACAGAAAAAAAAAACTCTTAAAGAAAGTACATGGACAAGGTTATTGTTTGAGGAACCTGTCCATACAAAATATGAAAGACATCTAAACGAAAAAATTGTGATAGGTAAAAACATAGTGAAACTAAAAGTGTAAAATGAAGCCATTGAGACATAGTCCTAGCAATGGAAACCCTCTTATAAATATTACTACAAGAATCAAAACAGAATAAACGGTGTAAAACTGAGGAATGGGAGAGAGTAAGACAAAAAATGGAAGCTCAAGAATTTATGTTGAGTAGGTCCAATCATAATTTGAAGGGGAAAAATGAGAATTCTTGCATTTATAACTCACTATCTAGTTGGCAGGAAAGCCACATTGTAGGCGTGAATGGTATAATT
Source organism: Erythroxylum acuminatum (assembly GCA_026284645.1). Lineage (NCBI taxonomy): Eukaryota > Viridiplantae > Streptophyta > Magnoliopsida > Malpighiales > Erythroxylaceae > Erythroxylum > Erythroxylum acuminatum. The sequence goes on along the minus strand of JANKOD010067089.1, from coordinate 10,588 downwards.
ATAAGCATGCCAACATTTGTTGAGTTAAGTGATTATGTCGTGGATTAGTGGCATTAGCAAAAGATCATCCCAAAATGATATGTTGTATATCTTCAATTTCTCAAATTTTATAAAAAAAGTGAAGAGATAGAAGGTGATATAATGGTCAATATTTCCTTTATTGTCAAATTAAAGAGTCAAAATGGAGTGTTTGAAGTGATTTTTTGTTAGTACTTTGAGGCAAAAATGATATCATAAATATGAGATTTCTTCTCTAAGAGGTTATACTATACATAACATGTAAAATTCTTAATGAAATTAATATAATACTGGAGATCATCAATAGAGTGAATGAAATAGGTTTAAACATCAAAAAACAAGAATTGTAAGGGGTGAGAAGAAATAATTTTAGATGTAAAAAAAAAGAAGTTTGTATCTTGATGTTCTTTGCTTGAATCTTGAGTTTTTCTCCAAGTTTATGCTTGTATTCCAATTCTCTTTTTATAGTACAAAACCTTATAACTTTTACAAATTTTAATGCTAACACAGGATCAATACGGGTTTGTGTTGCTTACCATGCTACTAGTAAATAGGCAATGTTGCAGTAACTAACAACTTTGAACCAAAACTAAAGGTAGACTTAAGGACTAAAAAAGATCTAAAATAAAAAAGGCTTAGAAGCCACCATTTCAAGCTCTTAACGTCATTGATCATATGGAATGTGAGAGGGATTAATTGCTCTAAAATTCAATAGCTAATATAAGATTTTATTAGTAGTAAAAAGTTTTGCCTTGTAGGTCTCTTCGAAAAAATAAAAGATAATCCTTATAATAAAGGATTATGGTCCTTTAGGAAGAATTGAAGATTAACATTGAATCACCATCAATACCATGTTTATGGGTTAACCACGATAGTTTATAACCCTAACAAAGTTAGAATTCTTCAAACCACATCCATTGACCAACTTATACACATATCCTTAAACTTCACTCATTGACCAACCACTGTCAACTTCTCATTTTTATATATAGTAAATCATTCCTTTTAAAGAACCACACTTTGGAAATACCTAATAGAAATTAACTCTTATGTGATTTCCTCTTTGACGATCCTAAGTGATTTCAATAATACTATATACTCACAATATTTTGAGGAATGGAATGCATGCTACAAGCACTTAAGTTTTAAGTTCAAGGATTATATGTCACAAATAAAGGTTTATTAACCTTAACTATAGTTAACATCACTATATATGGTCTAACAAGCATAGTGGAAAATGGCTAATTAGAATGAAACTATATAGAGCATTAATAAATACCTAATGGATTATTGAATTTCCTTTTAATGATGCTTACTTTGGAAACAATATTTCTTTTGATCACTCTCTAATTGAAATCCATAACCTACGCATTCACAAGATCATAAACTCTCCATTTAGATTTAATAAATATTTGATTAGTCTAGTAGGATTTGAGGAAGTAGTTCCCAAAGGCACGTCTTTCCAAGTTCAGGGATTTGAAACTAAGAAATGCTTAAGGAAATTACAATTAGAGAAAGGAGCTTAAAGTCCTCAATAAAAATCACTTTAACAATACAATGGTGGCAGTTCAAACTCTAGCAAACAACTACATAAAATACAAGGTGATCTTTAACTCAAGTAAATAAATGAACCTCTTAAGAGAAACAAGCTTTACTTGAGTACTCATAAGAACTAGAGCCATATAACTCTCTCATTAAACAAAATTCAATGATCCAATGGCCGAGATATAGGGATAAGAACACCACCTACTCCTATATCATAATTCTTATTATAAGGAACCAAACTAAGATCTCCTCACTATTATATCAAGATGGGAGCATAATTTGGAAGTAAGAGGAGATCAATCAAAAAGATCCAAGATAATTTTAAATACTAATGTTTTCGATCTAAATTATTATATGGAGTTAGAGGATGCAATGTACATGTTCATGAAGGTAGAAAGACAACTTTAAAAAAAGAACAAACTATAGAGTAAAGAGGATGACAAAGCTCCCAAGATAAAGCATGAAACATTCACACACTAGTGCAAGCATTAAGCTGAGAAAAAGTTTAAACCGATCCACTTCAATAACTAAGAATTGAGATATTAAATAATTTTAAGTGCTTTGAAAGAGGGTATGTAGCTTCTCAATATTCCATGAAAAAGATGATGATGTTGAGAGAAGATGGAAAATATGTGTTTAAGATTAAAAAAGAGGTGAATATTCTCATTCCTAATTTAGAGGATGCTAGTGAAGATAAATACATTAAGAGGCCTAAAGTGGGAAGAATGTTGGTCACTATAAGGGAATTGAGTTTGCATGCAGGAGAGGATGATGCAAATGAGTAATAAAAAAATATCTTCTGTACTAGATGTACCATTAATGATTGGGTGTGTAATATAATCATAAATAGAGGGAGTTATCTCATTATAGTAAGTATCAAGTTGGTGGAGAAGTTTGGGCTGTCAACTATAAAAGAACCTAAACCCTACAGTTTATAATGATCGAATGATAGTAGAACGTTTAAAGTAACTAAGCAACTCATTGTTTCTTCCTCGATTGGGAGGTACAAAGATGATATATTATATGATATGATGCATATACAAGTTGACCGCATTCTATTAAGGCATGATTAGTAATTTGATTAAACAACTATACAAGATGGATATAAGGATAGATACTAGATCATGTGGGTATTTAAAACAATGATACTATAAACTATCAATCATCCATTATCATATATGTTTCTTCTTTTAGCTCTACAGATACTAGATCAAGTGGGTGTTTAAAACAACGATACTATAAACCATCAATCATCCATTATCTATGATCATATCTTCTTAAGATGGAAAGTGGAGTTTACATTAGATTAGAACGAAATGTGAGTCAAGGCAAGTTAATTTAAAGACAGACCAGGTTATAGAATATATGGAGACTCAATAAACTTTCGGTCAATAAGAGCAGAGTATACAGGGTATACTATACAACACAAATAGACCATGCACAAGCATGCTTCGCAACCAATACATAGGAAGTGTTATTGCATAATAAAAGAGAGAGGGGAAAACAAAATGCAGAAAGCATTACAAAATTGCATGCTCATATTTACGCAAAATAAACCCACAAAGATCAATCCTTCAAATACCATGAGAAACGAACCCACATTGAACTTAAAAATATGTGTACTTGATTTCAAGTCCAAACTGTTCTCATCAACATGGCATCGTAGACTCAGCAACCACAAAATGGTTACTGATAAAATTATAAGCAGAAATCAAAATAAAGGACAAGATTGCAAATAACTCTAACTTACTTGATCCCATCCTCGCAATAAGAAAGCTGAAAAGGATGGCAATGAGCGATAGTGAGGAAAAGATAACGAGCAACAGTGAGAAGAAAACGACGAGCTACGGCGAGGAGAAGATGAGCGACGGCGAGGGAGGAGAAGATGGTTCGAAAACACAAAGGAGAAAATGAGAGGGGAAGGCTTGGATGGTTTTATCCCCGACTGACCAAATGACGTTGTTTGGTTTTTTTAAACTATTCATATGAAGATAACGACGGAGTGGCCATATCATCGAAAATTCACCGACAGAATACATTATACTCGATAAACCCCAACGCTTCAGTTTAAATTTATCGACGGAGCGGTTATATCGTCGGAAATTCACTGATGGATTTATGTTCTGTCGATAAACCCTCGACGCTAGTTTATTGTGGCAAGTGTTCCCGCCTAATTTATCGACGACTATAACTTTTTCTTCGTTATATTCCATCGGCAAATCTGCAGGGATATTTTTCCTTCACCTTTACAAATGAAAATTTTGTGAGTAACAAAATGGAAATTTTCACGACTGTGTCACCGATAGATATTGATTTTCTGTCTTTAATTAGCTACGGTATTTGTTTTGTCGTTATTTTATGATTCTCTTGTAGTTGCAAGCTTGTGGAACTCACTCATTTTAATGAAAATTAAATTATTAGTATTCCAATTATCCATAATTTTAAATTAACCTTAATAAATCCTAATTAGTATTAATAAAGTTTAATTTAACATTAATCCTAAATAATTACAATTAAATCTAAATAATCCAAATTTAATATTTACCCTAGTTTCACTACAAGAAAATTACGGATTACCGACGAAAAATTACCAATAGAAACAATACCGTTGAAAATTAGTGACGGAAAATCACATTCTATTGGTAAAATTATCATAATAAATGGTAATTTGCGATGGACAAAATATCCGTCGGTAGAGCTAGATGGGAAACTATCCCACTAATTTTTTCCATAGAATTTAGCAACGGAATAGGAATTACCATAAGTAAAATAGCAGTTTACTGATAGAAGCGTATTCCATCGGTAAAGTTGAAAATTAAACATCGTCGTTTGCTTCGACTGCAATGTTTTAAGTAAAACGTAAACGAATCGGGGTATATCGGCAGAAGTGTATTCCGTATATTATTTACCGATGGAACAGTTATTCCATTGATAAAGTTAAAATTTAAACGCCACCGTGTGCTTCTTCTTCAATATTTTGTTAATTCAAAAACGACGTCGTTACCTGACAAAAGTTTATTTACTGACGGAACGGTTATTCCATCGGTAAAATTAAAATTAAACGCCACCATTTGCTTCTTCTTCAGCATTTTAGTCAAGTCAAAAATGATGTAGACGACGTCGTCTTCATTAGACGTCTGATCTTAGCACAAAGCTCACCCCCACCCCCCATCCCGTCCTTATTTTCACCTCGTGTTGTTATTCTCTCTTATCTCCTGCTCTGTGACGTTATGTGTGGGCGTGGGTTCGCTTCTCGTTGTCCATCTTCTTCCTTTGCTTGTTTCAATTCCTTGAGAGCTTTTTCGTTCTGCGTCTTCATCATACATTGGTTCCCTGCTTCCTTCTGGTGCTTTTATGTTGTTCTTCCTTCTGCCTCTTCCTTTATTCATCGATTGAGGTTAGTGGGTTTTGTTTTGAACTGGGTTTTGTGTACTGCTTTCATAGTTTCTGAAATGTGTTCATGTGGATGTTGAATTTGTGGGGATGTTGTATTGAATTCATGTAGTGAATTGTGTTCGTGTGGATGTTGAATTTGTCCACATTTGAAATTGTATGAAACCTTTGGCTAGTTTTCGGAATTGTACTGAGTGTTTATGTGTATTTTGTTTATGTTTTTGTGACTCTCTTATGGAGAACGTAGACTTCCAGAAATGCATTTATCTTTAGAGTAGCAGATGTCCTACCCCATATATGTGCCAAGAAAGTGAATGGTTACCTTTATTATTATTATAAAAAAAACAGAGTAGCTCTTTGTGATTTTGATTGACCTCCCTCTTCATGGAATAAACATCCTCAGGGTTTTATTAAGCTAAATATAGATGCATTTGTGAAGAAAGATGGTGTTGTTTTTTATAATATAGTATGAAATTAGGAAGGAAATATGGTGTTGGTAGCTTTGAAATGGGTGAGAGCTAATGTAGGTTACAATTTGGGCTTGAGAACTAGTATTTGAAGGTAGACTTTGAGGGGTTATTTTTAAAAGCAATTTATTCTAATTTTAGATCATATGGGATCGAATTTTCATTATCTAGGCAATCTTCTAATAGATATTCAGCTTATTAGCTTGAAATTTCCTTCATTTTGTATCTGTTTTATTAAAGAGATGAGAATTTTGCTACTTATCATCTAGCTTATTTAACTTCTATTCATCTGCCAGTTACTTTTTAACGTCTTTCCTTCCCTGGCCTCTTTTAGTTGAGCAAACCCTTAAATAGGACCTCCAATACTTATAGTAATTTCTTATTTATGCTTCCATCTTTTTGCACTATTTCGATTGTATTATGCTTTGAAGTTAATGAAGTTTCCTTTTAATTAAGTAAATTTTACCAAAATGTTTAGGATTATTGCATTTATAAGGAACCATAATACTATAATTTATTATAATATAGCCTTCGTAAGTATTCACAATTATATAACAGAATTTTTGTAAGCAACCAAAATGGAGTGCGTACAGGGCATATCTATGGCCATTCTAGTGCTTTTGCTATATTTTTCTGTTACAAATATTGATCCTCCTTACAGTCATTGCATCGACGTTACTATTTCAAAGAGTTCATTTAAACACAACCTTAAAGCTCTCCTTTCTTTTGTTTCCTCAAATGCTTTTATGTGAAGAATGTATGATGCCATTGCAGGAAATGACTGATCATGAACTATTTGGTTAGTATTTATGCCTTGGTTATCTAATAAAGAAAAGCTGCAACACATGGATAACTGTGACATCAGATCATATCTTAAAGATCTATGAAAACGATACAAAATGTGTTGTCTAAGAAGACGTATGCCAATTGCACTACTCTAGTGAATGTTTCTTGGGCCATTTGAAAACAAAAAAAACATTTCAAAACTAGAGAAATTGGCATCTGTCGCTAATCAAACTTTTAGTAGACTTATCAAATAGACAATTCTTAATCATTTTGCTAATATATATGCTAATGGAAAGGTAACTTTGAAAGACTTAAATGATGACAAAACTTTGTATGCTCTAGTGCAGTGCACCACAGACTTATCCTCAGATGAGTGTCACTCATGGCTTGAGGTTACCTTAGAAAATGTTCTAAGGATGTATAATTTTTCTTAGGGTGCACTACTTCAAACCACAGTTGCTACTTAAGGTATCAACTGTATCCCTTTTACGGAGGAGCAACTGAGCCTCAAGCTTTCCCAAAAATTCAAGGGATACAGAGAAGTAGTAAGGATGAGGCTTATTAGAAATAAATCATGTTTCTTTGTATTAATTGTAGATATTTTTAAAACATACGAAACATTTCAACTCCTTTTAGGCATGTAAAGTAAAACCTGGATGATTGTAATCGTTGTATTGTTAGTAGCTTTTGTTGTAGTACCGTTTGTTGGGATAAAAAATAGACAAGCTACTAGAAAACAAGTAGTAATATATATTGATTAAAAAAACAATTTACAAACTTTGAGCTGCAACTCTCTATGTCTCACTCTCTCATATTCTCTTTTCACTCTGCTTTTCTATACTTTTTTTCACTGCTTTTTTTCACTTCTAAAACACTACCCATACAACCCCTTTTATAACCATCAAAATCGGTTTTGGTCACCGAATTTAATAACCCAAAGCCAACTAAAACACTATCATAATAACAAGTTACAGCTACATCACAACCATAATAAATGAGCATTGACAACTAGCAAAAGTAAAGGAGAATAGCTATACTAGACTATTGTATCTAGAAAAACCTATAAGCTTCTATCAGGTTTGACTTCTAACACCCCCCTCAAACCTGACTTTGCAAGCCAAGCTTTTGTTTGAGTTTGTGAAATACATCGATCTTCAATGACTTTGTAAAAATATTAGCAATTTAGTTAAGGTAAGTGAGTTTTGTTATTTAGCAAGTTTTTGTGTACTTGGTTTAATTTGGGTATTTGTTTGTGGTTTGAACCTCCCATTTGAAGTTCGTGCATTTTTAATGTTAATGGCCTGCACCAACCTAAACTTGTTAGTGGTATGAACTTCGATTTATCGTTGACTTAATATAGGATGGGTTTGACTTATAGTTCCAAATATCTGAATTATGTCAATGGGCTATTTCATTGACTTATAGTTCCAAATATCTGAATTATGTCAATGGGTTATTTCATTGATGCTCTCTAAAACAAATAGATTCTCTTTACTTTCATATGTGAATCTTTACACTCATCTTTTTTAAGATAATAATAATTTTCTTCTAAGCATATTACATAATTTGTATATGTTACAATAATGTATTAATCAAAGTATTCATATTTTTATCTTTAGTTATTATATGTGTTACTAGTACATAATTAATTTAGGTTAAATATCAAACTTCTAACTTTAATTTTAAATTTCAATAACAATATCTAAACCATTCAATAAAGTATTCCAACTTTATAAAATTAAGTTATTCGTTTTATGTTCCCATACCAAATCAAGTTGACCAAGAATTTTCCCTCTCATGTTCCCATACCAAATTATAAAGAGTAATTTGGATTTTCTTGTGAGTTGGGAGACCAAAGAAACTTAGGAGGTGAAAATAGAAGGTTTAGGTTTGTAGCTCAAGATTTGTGAGGTGAAATTTCGTGTAACACCCCAGATCACCCACTTACAGATATGTTTATAATTAAGTTATAGGTTTAAATTTTAAAAATGGTATAAATGTTGGATCCCGATTGTTTCTGAAACCCAACTCTTGCTCTGATACCATATCTATTGGGTCCCGTTTTCGAAGTCCAACTCTTGCTCTGATACCACAACGTGTTGGATCCCATTTTAGGAACCTAACTCTTGTGGAGTCATAAAACGTAATCTTCTTCAATACTCCTTATTTCCGAATTTCTAATACTCTTCGGAATCATGAAACGTTTGCGTATTACCCTGTAGGGTTAATTCATTTAACCCTCATAAAGCGTGAGCGGGTTTTCGTATAGCCATAATCGGTTCATCATCATTCTTATAACATCTCAAACCATAAAGGGCGAGCCCACACAGTCTGTTGGACCCCGCTTGATTCCGGAGCCCAACGTTTGATCTAATTTCATGAAACATGAGTATGTTGCCATGAAATCTCCTTAACCATCTTTTTTATTTCATTTCAAATTCAAGAATTCTCCTTTTCTTTACACATAAATAATCGCCAAAAATTTCTCATTTAATAGAAAAGTTCGGGTTCCAACAACAAAATTATTTGTTTTTATATTAGGTTGATTCTGTCTGGACTGTACTCTAGAAACATGACATCCAAATTTAAGGAGAAGATTGATCTTGAGGGTTATGTATGGAAGAATATATCTCAGGCCCAAAGGAATTTTACTATCAGGAGTTTGAGGTATAATAAAAAATATTATTTTCTTTTTTCATTGATTTGTATACATTAATTAGATAAATATTATTACATTATAAGTATTTATTGAATTTTTTCCTTTTATTTCAGAAAGAATTTTTTTGGGATTCTGAATTTGACGTGGTCATATATAAAGTATAGGAGAGACAAGCACATACACGTTATTGGGACTTTGTTGGTGCGATACACAAGGCTGGTGTATGACCGCCTTATATTTCTAAACAAATATGGAGTCGTTGATAGCAATATTGGACATCACCTGAGGCAATGTCTATTTCAGAGTATAATTCTACCAATAGACATGGAGGATCGGGAGGAGAGAGTCTTCTCGTACATATGGGAGGATCTTGTTGGAGTATGGGTGAATCTTGTTGGAGTTATGTAAATATAGTGTCCTAGAAAGCAAGTGTATTTATATGTAACTTAATCTTCTTCAGTTACAGTTTTGTAATGAAAATACTTATTATTAATAAAATAAAAGAGTTTGGTTTTAATGAGCATTATTATCTAGTCATAAGGTACCGAGATTCTTTTGTAAGTAATATACATATATATAGAGGTGTATGGGAAACATGTATATTATAAGAATATAAAATAATGGATTCATAGTTAAATAATCAAGTTGGTTGCTTGATTATGGTTTAGACTGTAGTGTTGCGATTTATCTCCACGTAAGTAAAATAGTTTACTTCAAGGGAATGATGAGTTTCATATCATGATAGTAGTTGACTATCGATAATGGCACTATTAAATAAATTTGGAATCAAGAATATTTTCAAGAATAAACTGGGTCGTTACTTTAATTTTAAAACATACAACTTAAGCATTTGCTTATTATGGACCACAATCTTGATGAGTGATGAACTCATATGTGTTTCATTATAATTCTTGATATGATCGGAATGGATTTCTACAGAGTATTAATTCGGTGTCCGCATGTTGGAATTATTAATTGAAACATGTATCAGGGAACATTCACTCAAATAAAGAGTTTATAGTGGCATCATCACTTCTAGATGTTTTAAGGAAATTGGTGATTATACTGGCACCAGTAGTTTAATGGACTAGCTACCCATCAAGTCCTAACACCAAGATGAGATCTTATGTGTTAATCATCATATAGAGTAAAACGGGAGATCTAGAAGGAAAAAACTAACATAAGGGCAAAACGGTAATTTTACCCTTTATTGTGTGGATGGCTATAATAAGGTTCATAATAGGGTTTGCAACTGGATATGAAAATATGTGTTCTCATAATATTTAGTAATTCAAGAGTTCAACTGATTGTCTTTAGTGGAATGACATTTAGTTAATAAGCTAAAATTTATTTTAATGAGATTAAATTAATTTCGGGCTTATTAGATTTTGAATTATCTAAGTACAAAAATACTCTCCATTTGGCTTTAAAGAAGGTTATCAAGCAAAGTAAGAAATATAAATGGAGATTTTAAAGCCCATAATTGAATGTTGGGCTTGCACTAATTAATGGTTAATTAAAAGCCCAAATGTACATTTAGAAATGGGCTAGACTTTGGTTTAATTAGATTAATTAAATTAAAACAAAATTTTTAAGAAAGTAAAGTGCAATTTTATTTTTCATTAGGGCTGAATGTGCAGCTACACATTTGGCATTGAATTGCTAAATAAAGATGGTATTTATCATGCATTATCATCATTAAATGGAGTAATGATCTTAC
>JANKOD010066995.1:0-11169 GCA_026284645.1 Erythroxylum acuminatum | reverse complement strand
TTTATTAAATTGTTTATTTTAAAAAATTTTAATAATTTTTGCAAATATTTATTAATAAATATTGTATAGGTATTAAAATAAAATTATTTATTTAATTAATTCATAAAAATAATTTATCTTTAAATTTTACCTAATAGTATAAATTATCACTAGTAATAAAAATATAACTAAATTGGTACTAAATTTTTGTTTTCATTTTAAAAGAAGTCGGAAAAAAATCAAGACAGAAAAATAAAAGTAAAATCAAACGATCCAAATTAAAATTAATTTATTTTGTTCCCACTTAGAGGTTAATTTTGTCATATGAACCATTGACGAAACAAAACATTCTACATCCGTCCCTTAGAACGTTCACATGCACTAGAAAAAGGATAAGAATAAAAAAGACATCAAACAAAAAATATATATCTATTTTACCGAAATGAATTAGTTAAACTGTTAAACTTCGAGGATTTTGTAATGTATATTTTACTAACACTATCACGTACAATGTAGAAGAAGAGAATGTGAGAACAAGAATGTACATGTTTCATTTGCTTGAATGATTAAAATATGAGAGATGAAGTATAACATAAGTAAAATACCATGTCGAACTCTGAACAAAACTCAAAAACTTATATACAAGTTAAAAGAAAAAGATATAAAAATCACATGGAGTGATAACATGTCGTAGAGGTGTGAACATTACAACCAACCTCATTATGAATTTTTTTCGAAGTTATTAACCACTTAATTACATGGCGTAAGACAAAATTATATGTTAGGGCCTTCTTCTATGAAAAGAATATGCCTTAGAACATTGGAAGCAACGAACTATGCCATATGTTGAGGTAGAAATAGAAAAAGGTTACATGATCTATTTTACCAAAAAAAAGGTTACATGGTCTATGATACGAGTGTGAGTTATACCATGTTTCTTCCTACTCACTTGAGTTTAATATATAGCCTCGAATATGGATGTATATGTGTCCATTTTTTTTTTTGGTAACTTTAACAATGAAATACATGGGCTATAAGTATTCTTAATTAAACTTGCAAAAAATATCATTGAAATGGACTTGAAGGGAGGAATGGCTTTCATGTCTTAAGGAAATACATCAATTCCAACACTCTTCCTTGATATATTTCCTAGAAGTACAAAGTTTGCACCTTATACAGGTGGATTTATCCCTTGGTAAAGTTTTAATCATTATATTAATGGCTTGCTGCTCAACGCTTAAGCTTTACCTCTCCCTTCTTTTTTCACCTCCTCTTATAATATGAAACTTGATTTTAATGTCTTATTCTCCCATTTTGAATTAGATTTCTTCCAACGATTATAATAGACTTTTTTTCAATGTGAAGAGAGGTAACTCGTTTATGTTTTAATCCAAAGTCACATAATAATTTTCTTAGTCATATGCAATGGTTTGAAGAACTCATAGTTGCAACATACTTAACTTTAGTTTATGATTGAGAAAAAACTTTTTGTTTCTTGGCATTTTTAAGTAAACACACCTTCACCAAAAGAAAAGGCATAACTTGTCATGTTCTTTGCTTCATTAATGAAACTAGCCCAATCACTATCAACATACCCTTTTAATTTGGTTCTCTCTTCCTTTTTAAAGATTAATCTAAAATTTAATGTTCCTTTTACATATCTTAAGACTCTCCTAACTACAGTGAGATGAACTTTTTTTGGTTCTTGTATAAATCTTGATAACAATCTAGATATTTAGCTATCGAAAAAAATAAATTCCCAATTAAGCTTCTATATAAAGTTGCAACATCCTTCTCTTCAACATCTTCTTATAATAATTTCAAGTTCACAATAAGAGGACAATCAACTAGTTTATCCTTTCCCATATTGAATTTCTTAAAGATGGCATTTGTATATGTTGATTTACTAATGAGGATATAATCTTTACCTTACCCAGTCTCCATGTAAAGAAAGTAGTGCACAACTCTAAGATCAGACATCTTAAATTCAACTTCAAGCTTTTGTTTGAATGAAGCCATATAATCTTCATCATCTCTAGTGATTAGAAAATCATTTACATACAATGACACATTCAATTTCATTAATTTATTGTTATTCAATAAGAGTAACTTCATTTTCACTTTCTATAGGTTCTCATTTAATAAGATAATAATAAATCTTGTTATATCAATCTCTAAAGGCTTGTTTTAACGTATAAAGAACTTTGTGTAGAGGTATACCTCATCCTCTTTGCTAATTTTGGTGAAGTCATCAAGTTTGCTCAATATATATAGTCTCCTTGGTGATGCCGTTCAAGAATATTTAATTAATATTAAGATGATATGATTTCCATCCATATTTAGCAATCAATACAACTAATAATTTGATACTATCATGTCTTGCAACTGGATGGAAAGTTTCGAACTAGTTAATTCCATATTGATAGAGATGACTTTTCATAACTGGCCTTGCCTTAAGTCATTGATCCATAAGGGTTAAATTTGGTTTTGAAAACTTACTTGACTATAAGCACCTTCTGATTAGATGGTGTTTCCATTAAGGAAAATATTCAATTCTTATTTATCATAAAAATATCCTCTTTTATAGCTACAACCCACACTCTTTTGATTACTATTTCATTGAAAGTGGTTAGCTTAACAACTCCTAAATGTTCTCTTTCATAAATTTTAGTGAGGGCCTTATTCCTCCAACTACTCAATTTTATATTCATTTTAACCCTCCTCTAAAACCTCTTCATCATCATAGAATTGTAAGAATTTAGCTCCATGGCCTTAAATATCAACATTCAATATATTTTACCAATTTGGTTTTATAAATATGTTAAGTACTTAACTTAATTAATAAATCTTTCTTATTACAAGACTAAATACTCCACAAGCCTTGTTTATGCTATTGTACGAAAAAATATAGATAACAAGTTTACTTTTGTTATCAACGTAAATGTGAATATAACGTAAACTACTAATCACTTTCAGATTTTCAACATAAGGTGAGTTGTGGTGTTCTACTTTTAGTGCCTTAGTAAGTAGTTGATAGATGGATAATTGAACATAGTTTTATCCCATATTTGATGTGTTTTTGCTTGATATTTATTACTTTTGGTATATATTTGCTACTTAATACGTGTCAAGTGTGTAAACAGATTATAATTGCCTTAATGGATTTAAAAGAGAAGAATTCGGACAAAAACACGACATAAAATGAAGATTCAACAATCTTGAGGGATGCACAGGTTTGCACACAATCATGTATTTCTTTGAGGTCATGCACTTTTGCGATATCTAGAGAATTCTGATTATGCACGATCCAATACATGGAAGTGGAAGAGACTGTGCATAACCTAAAAACCTAGAATTCCAAATAAAAGACATTTTTTGGAGGCAATTGAGAGGAGGAAGCGACAAGCATCATTTTGAAGAGTGCAAAGGCGATTTGGAGCTTGAGGAGCGGGAGATGTAGAGTTTTATCAACAAATCCTTTAAAATACAAGATTGGACGTCTACATCGTCAGACTACTCAATAGAGAACAATTTGGGAAATTTAGAATTATGATTTTGTTGTTTTCAATTTAGTTTTCTACATATGTGTATCTGATTTCCTGTTCACTGTTGTGTAACTAATTTTTATGTTAGCATTTAGGCTAGATGAACCCTATTTGATATTGAAAAGTGTGTTGATTATTTTGAGAATGCAATTAAGTTATTTGATTGTTATTTTCCAATTATCTGTTTTATTATTGTCTAGTAATTTGATTTATTAGACCTTAATTTGATTTCATACATAGCGATTAAAAAATCTTAGGTTTGAATAAATCTACAATAATTGGAAAGAGTTTATTGCAACCCTAGGGATAGGATGACGTAAATCTTTTGGATTAAGGTCAAACCTAATAGAAGGATTCATAATACGGTAACGCAATCCAATAAAATTTAACCTGAGTAATTCGGGTAGAAACCTTAGGATTAGTTGTTAGTAGACTCAAGGTCATTAGTTGTTAGTAGACTCAAGGTCATCTCCTAGCAGACCTTAGGAGTCTCTATGGTCCAATTAATCAGCAACATAATTGCGTGACAAAATATCAGTCGGTCAAGGTTTTAGGGGGATTTGAAGCCTAGATACTAATTATTTGATATCAGTAATTAATTCAGTGATTCACCAATTCTCTACTTTAATCATATTGTTTGTTTATTTTATTTGTTTAATTTTAGTTTCTTTAATTCAAAGACCACGATCAATTCTTAAGCTAGATAATAGAATGATGATAACTACTAGTACTCACTGTCCTAATGGGATTGACCCATACTTGTTGATATTAGGTACAACTATGGCGTGCACTTGCAGTTTATTACAATATTGAGTATCACAAAGTAGGTCAATCAAGTTTTGGCACCGTTACCGGGGATGGTGATATTAGGAACACTTTAGTTTTATTACTCTAGTCATTACTTTTGTTTGTTTGTTTTTCTTTATTTTTTTAATTTAAGTTATTTAATTTGTTTTAGTTAGTTTATTTCTTTAGTTTCGATTTAGACTCCAGGTTAGTTTATGACCTGGAATAACATTGAGAACTTACTAGACATAGATCCTGAGATAGAAAGAACTACACAGAGGAATCGTCATAGGACTATCCTTAGAGAGTTTGAGCTAGATCGTCGATTAGAGGATTTGGAAGGTCATGCAAATATTGAAGAATATCATAACATGGTGGACCAACCATGAATGATGTTCGACTATGTTAGGCCAGACTTATCTGGTGGGAAATCCAACATAGTGAGGCCGACTGTAAAGGTGAACAACTTCAAGATTAAGTTGAGTATCATCTAATTGGTGCAATAATCAATCCAATTTGATGGACTTCAAGATGGGGATCCTAACGTGCACATCTCTAACTTCTTAAAGATCTGCGATACTTTCAATATCAATGGAGTGAATGATTATACCATCAAACTACATCTATTTCATTTCTCTTTAAGAGGAAAAACTAAGTAGTGACTAAACTCTATGCCACGTTTGTCACTTACCACCTGGGATCAAGTAGCGAAAAATTTCTGCTTAAGTACTTTCCATCTGTGAAGACTATGAAACTGAGGAATGACATCTCATCATACTCCCAAGCTGAGGGTGAGTCATTGCATGACACCTTGAAGAGGTTTAAAATGATGCTTCGACGATGCCCACATTGCAAACTACCTTTGTGGATGCAAATCTAGATAGTTTATAATGGGTTCAATCAAAGTATGAGGTAGTCGATAGATGCAACAACTAGAGGGATGCTAAACAAAAAAACACCTGAATCAGCCTAAAAGCTGATAGAACATATGGCCATGAACAACTATTAGTGATGCTTAGCTAGAGCACGAACCACTAGTAGGCCATCGGGAGTTTATGAAGTAGATGTTATTATGCAATTTGCGAGTCAAGTCGAGGCCCTGAGCAAGAAAATAGATAGAATCACTATGGCTCCACTAAGAAGAGTGATGTAATGTGAAGCATGAGGGCTAGAGCAATAAGGACAAGATTGTCAATTAGATTAGCCTAAAAATGTAGATTATTTAGGGAATGTTCCAAGACCCCAAAATAATCTTTATAGTAACACGTGCAATCCTAGATAGAGGAACCAACCCAACTTCTCATGGGGTAACCAAGGTCAATCAAGAAATAAGCCTACAACTGGATTCCAACAGTAAGTATCACAACTAAAAAAACTAAGTATAGTTGAAATGATACTAGAGTTTATTCAGGACTCAAGATAGAAACATCAGAGACAACAGACATATATACGTAACTTAGAGATGCAACTTGACCAACTGGCAACAATAATAGCAGAAAGGCAAAATGGGAATATTCTCAATACTACAAAAATGAACCCTAATGAGCATATGAGAGCTGTCACACTAAGAAGCATAAAGGAGTTACAAGCAAATACTAGACCACAAAATGAAGAGGAGGATCGAGAGGAGAGTCAAGAAAAAACTAAAGATGTGGAGATTCCTTCTAAAGTAAAGACATTTCAACCGATCATACCATATCCAATAAGGCTAAAGAAGGATCAAATGAATGAGCAATTTGAGAAATTCCTCTATTTATTCAAACAAATTAATATTAATATACCTTTTGTTGAAGCTCTAACATAGATGCCCAAGAATGAAAATTTTCTAAAGGCGTTGTTATCTAACAAGAAGAAGTTAGAGGAATTGGATATAGTATAGTAAACGAGGAATGTTTACCGATCTTACAAAACAAGTTATCACAGAAGCTCAAAGATCTAAGGAGTTTCACTATCCTTTGTATCATTGGTAATCTGTCGATTGAGAAAGCTTTATCCGATTTGGAGGCTAGCATAAATTTGATGCCTTATAAGTTGTTTAAGAAATTGTGATTAGGAGAACCTAAACCTACTAGGATGAGCATTCAATCAGTTGATCGATCCTTTAAAGATCCTAGGAGGATTATTGAGGATGTATTAGTCAAGGTTGACAAGTTCATCTTTCCAGTTGATTTTGTTATACTTGATATGGATGAAGACATAGAAGTACCTTTAAATTTTAGGTGTCCCTTCCTAGCTGCAGCTAGAGCCATCATAGATGTTAGTGATGGTAAACTAGGCCTCAGAGTGGGAGAAGAAAAGGTAACTTCTATAATATTTGATGCAATGAGACGTGCTCCCGAATGTGATGATTCTTGCTATTTTATTAATAACGACGATTATATAACTCCAAACATTATGCACAGAATTGTAACAAATGATATGCAAGAGATGTCTATGACTCAAGATGAGGAGGAACATGAAGATAAGAAGCACTTAATGAGATTAAAAAAGTGGAAGAGATAAATAGGAATATGGAGATAAAAATAAAACCCTCCGTTGAAGAACCACTAGAATTAGAGTTGAAGATACTCCTTGATCATTTGAAATACGCATTTCTTGAGAAGAACTCAAAATTACTAGTGATTATTGTAGCAACTCTATAGGTGGAGCAAAAGGAAAAACTGTTGAACATGCTAAGGAAACATAAAAAGGCAATTGCATGGAAGATCTCATATATTAGAAGGATCAACCCTACCTTTTACACACACAAAATTTTAATGGAGGAGGAGTTTAAACCTGTTGTAAAACCTCAAAGAAGGTTGAATCCAAACATAAAAGATGTGGTTAAAGTAGAGGTAATTAAACTCCTAGATGCTAGAGTGATTTACCCCATTTTTGAAAGCCCTTGGGTGAGCCCCGTGTAGGTTGTGCTAAAGAAAGGAGGAATGATAGTTGTCCCCAATGAAAAGAATGAATTGATTCCTACAAAAACTAACACTGGATGGAGAGTGTGCATTGACTATAGGAAGTTGAATTATACAACTAGAAAGGATCACTTTCCTTTACCTTCATAGATCAAATTATGGAACGTTTGGCAAGACATATGTACTACTACTTCTTAGAAAAACCTTCAGGCTATCTTCAAATCCCAATTGCTCCATAATATCAAGAGAAAAAAATTTCCTATAGAAGAATTTCGTTTGGGTTATGCAATGCACTTGCTACATTTCAGAGGGCTATGATGGCCATCTTTGATTATATAGTGAAGGACATAATGGAGGTATTTATGAATGATTTTCTGTCTTTGTGGATTCATTTGATTTATGTCGTCATAATCTTGAAAAAGTACCGAAAACATGGAAAAAGACAAATCTAGTGTTAAATTGGAAAAATGTCACTTTATGGTGCAAGAAGGTATAATCCTAGGCCATAAAATTTCTCACTGGGCGATTGAAGTGGATAAGACCAAAATTGAAGTTACAGAAAAGCTACCACCTCATTCTTCGATTAAGGTAATAAGGAATTTGTTAGGTCATACGGGCTTTTATAGAAGGTTTATCAAAGACTTCTCGAAAATTGCTAAGCCCTTAGCCATGTTATTAGAAAAAGACATACCTTTCACATTCACCAAAGAGTGTTTAGAGGTTTGAGAAGTGTAAATTGCATCGTGTTTTAGGGCATAGTTTGATATGTGTTTAACCGTTAATTCGATTATTTTAGTACTGATTTATTTGTGTTTAAAGTGTTTTATGCTTAAATATTATGGTTTTGAGGTACCTTGATGTGTTTGCTAGTGTTTCAATGTCAACATCGAAGAACGGAGGAGATTCGAAGACATTCGGGCTAAAACAACAGCCCACAATTGTGGCTTATTCATGACAGAAGCTCCAGGTTTGACCCACGATCATGGCCTGCATGCAACGATCGTGACAGAAGCTCAAGGATCGGCCCACGATTGTGGTCTGCATGCCACGATCGTGACAGAAGGCTCAAATGTGAGTCACGATCGTGGCCTGCGTCAAGCAGATGCGCAGACACTCTATTTTGAGGGATGTTTTGGACCTTTCGGATCCTGAAAAAACCCTAGGGTGACCCAAAACACAAAGAAGGATAAAATGAACAGGAGGAGGCAGAGAAAAGGGAGCTTTTTGGCAGCCACCATTGAAACCCTAAGTGAGAATATCAAGAGAGAGAAAGAGAAGAAGGAAGAGGAAGATGAAGCTAATCGAAGTGCTTCCCAGATTTGGAGATTTTTTAACATCGCCACCGTCCATCGTCTACTCCAGTTGTATTCCTTTTCTTTTTGATTTTATTGATGTATAGAATTGAGATGGATAGTATGATGATAGGATTTGGAATATTGGTGACGTTTTAAACTTTCCTTTGGGATTTTATTTTGATTTAATGACAATTTAGTTGATTGTGTTATTTGGATGAATGTTGTGATTTAATTACGTTATTACATAATTCAATAACAATTTGAGAGGATTAACTGAATGAAAAATGATTAAATCTGATTAATGCAAGTTAGGAGATTTAATATAAACCGTAATAAATCATATTGGTAATTGTGCTGAGAGAGATCCCATGTGATTTTCTAATAGTTTATTAGAGCGCTTCACATCTGATTAGGTTTTGGATAATTTGTTAATTAGGAGATTGTAAATTCCATAATCCAATCAGGCTTTATAATTTAGGGTTTAATGGTTATAACTCGAGAGAGAGTAATCAGCCCTAGGATAGTCTATAACCGACACTCCATTGACACATAATTGGCTAGGTTAGCATTAACGATAAGTAAAATCTCCTTTCTCATAGATTGGTAAATTCCTTAGGTTGATTTCTATTGTGATTGCATATTGCTCAATTATTAATTTCTTCGTGTTTAATTTCTGATTTAAGTGGTTGAATTCAATTCTCGTGATTACTTTCCGTTGCATTGTTTAGTTTGAGTCTCATAATTTTTTGGCCTTAGATTTTAGGATTAAATTAGTTTCCCTCCTCATGGGATCGACACCTCTTATACTACAATCACGACCCGTGCGCTTACGGTATTTGAAGGTTTATAAATTTTAAAGCTTGAATGACACGATCAAGGTTTTAGCACCGTTGTTGGGGAGGCGTAGATTAGTTTAATTCTTATAGTCAAAGGCTTTTTCACCATCTTTTACACAATAAATAAATAAATAAGAAGCTGGGCATAAAGTAGACGATACGTCAACTTGGATATCACCGAAAAATAATGGGGAATCTCAAGAGTTGAATGTTAAGAAGAGATAAAAAGAATGATCATAGAGGATATATATTATAGGGAGAAAAAGACTCTTGCAGATTTCAGTGAGCCCCAATTTATTTGGGAAAATCATCATCCTTATATGAACACGTACACTTCGGGGTGGCTGAACCGCCCAAATTTCTATTAGTCTAATAATGTAAGTACTCACATAGGACATCAAGACCTATTAGAATTTTAGCAAGATGAGTCTAGTTTATGGGATTCCAAATTGGACAAAATCATGGATAAGCTAACAAACATGGAAGAGACCCAGAAGAGATTGGAAGAGAAATTTGATCAAATGCCTCTTCTATTCACAACCTGGAGATTCAAGTGAGATAGTTTCCCGTGAATTTTGTAAGAGAAGTTTGGAAGACTCTCTGAGCAATATGGAATTACATCAACGAGAGCAATATGAGGCTATCACACTTAAGAATGGGAAAGAGGTAGAAAAACTAGTGGAAAATCAAGCTAAACCCCATCTTGTAAAAGACCAAGAGACAAGAAAAGAGGATGAAGAAAAGAATGCCAACCCTCCCTATTATCTACCAGTTCTTGATATACCACACTTAAACATCGAAAAACTTGGGTAGATGTCCATGAAGAGAATCTCATCATTCGGATTAGTGATGACCAAGTGACATTCAATATGAATGATGTATTAAAGAATTCAAAAGAGGGTGAATCATTCAGAAAAATTCATGTGCTCAAATCTTTGAAGAAATGAGAGAACAAAGAATAGTTGACAATGGACATCAAGTTTGAAGAAGTTATGGAAGTCTCTGTTTATGAAGTTAAAGAAGAAGAGGAGATGAGGGCAAATAAGGAATAACCAAGAAGAGAACAACTCACTCTCTTACTGAGCAAATTATTGGATTCCATGGAAGATTTAGGGAGTTTTGTTATTCCATATTTTGTTAACAGTTCACTCAAAAAAAGAACATTACTGATCTTAATTGGTGTTCATAATTTTATTAATATTGTCCTTATGATCATTTTGCAATTTGTAGCTTACTTATAGGCTATAAAATTGATATTGAATGAAAAGGGGCGGAAGCAAGTTGCTCATAATTGATCCCGACTGATTTCCAATGATTGAAGGTCAAGCTAATGATGTTAAAAGAAATGTTGCATAGGAGGCAACCTATGGTTTTTAAATTACCAGTTATTTCTTTATTTTAGATAATTTGAACTCTGTAGTTAGGTTTTTCTATTTCCAAATAAATATCATGGAAGAGTAGCACATTAATTTTTTATAAAGATGACCGGGAAGGAAAGTATAATGAGGTGATACTGCTAAAAAGAAGTTAGGAAAGGATCTTGGGGGGTGAGTAAAAGGACAAAAGACGAAAAAAATCAGAAATTGGTGAAATTATTGCAGGCCACGATTGTGCCCTAACATGGCATGATTATGACCTGCAGCAGGGTAAATCTATCCACGCAATTTCTCTCCCATGCGGTAAGATTTCCTTCTTTCCTTTTCTTTCTCTGCTCTATAGCTGTGACAAGTTTTCCTTTTTCCTTTTCGTCTTTGTGTTGTTAAGTTATCGGCTTTTTCTTTTCTTTCTCTCCAGGTGTTGTAGTTTCTCTCCGGCACCTGTCATA
>JANKOD010066921.1:0-11171 GCA_026284645.1 Erythroxylum acuminatum | reverse complement strand
ATGAAAGAAATGAAAAAAAGAAAGATTGGAAAAAAAATTAGACCGGATTTCGAAATGGTTAGTCTTAGGGTTTCCAACGCAACACGTTAGTTTCGTTTGCTTTCGTTTTGTTCTTGGATGTCGGAAAGTTGCTTCGCTTTGAATTTGCTTCGACATTTCGTTTTTCGCGCTTCGGACATTTGTATCCATTCTTTACGCGAGTTGCTTTCATTTTGTAAATCCGTTCTGTTCTGTCGAATCCGCATTCAATTTGTCTGTTTTATTTCCTTTTCAACTTTTGATTCGTTTTTTATACTTCCGCTAATTGATTTTCGATCTGTTCCACTTATTTTTTGATTTCTTTTTGTTTCCGTTTCCGTTTTCCGTCTTTTTCCGGTTGGGGTCCGACTTCGAGATTGGGTCCCAACACTATTTTCCCAATTACAAAAAGAATTGTAATAAAGATTGTACCTGACATTCAGCCAAGACCTTACATTGTTCGCAAAGAGGAAAAGGGGAAGAAGAAAATGTATCCTGAAGGGATGACAAGTGATCTAACAGAAGATCATATTGCAGATGAAGTGAGAAATATAGATGAGGCATGTTATGCAGTCCAGCAAAAAGGAATCTATGTTTCCCATCACATTTTAAAGGTACCAGGAAGTAATTGTGGTCGTCGAACCACTGAGGAAACCTCTCACGTAGTTGGATCACAGAAGGGTAGTACAGATCCATCAGGATTGGAGATATCAGTTACAACATAGAGACTCTTGTGCATCTAATCATGCACATTAGACCTTTGAGTTCTATGTCTTCATTTGGAGATGTACTACACCTATTTGGAAGAAAAGTCCCAAGAATACCTAGCCCCGATGACCTTAATCTCCCGGAACCAAATTTATCTTTCAAACCTCCTGTCTTTACAATCATTGGACCAAATGTTATATCTTCAGACGCATATACTACTATTGTTCTTGAAGTACTACAGCAGAAGAAAGATGATCCCTTAGTCGAAGAAATTGGAGAAATTAATGACAAGGTTGATGATCTGCGTGCTTTAGTGAGTGACTTGTATAAGGAAGTAGAATATATACGATAAGACCTCAAGTCACTCCGCACTGAAATGAAGAAAATGTTTTCTGAAGTTATGAAACATCTTCGGTCATAATTTTTTGGATCAATAACAAATAGGGGGAGAAAGGAGAAAGAAATGAGAAAGATAGGGTGATCGCGGCTCGTCGTTCAATCCTAGAATCGACCTTGGAAATCGGTCAAAAATAAAAATTTCAAGATTGCAGTAAGCTGAAACCTCGGGTCTTCTCACTTGTTGGAACCGACAAAAAAGGTTTAAAACTAGCCTAAAGTCAAAAACATGCAATTTAAACTGGTAAAAAAAGGGGGGGTTTTGTTTGTGGTTCAAAATTGAGGGAATTAAAATTAAAGAAAATTGTAAGAAAATGTCTTTTTGGATTTTTAGGAATTTTAAAGAAAACTAAATTCAAACTATGATTAATTGGATAAAAATCCTCTTGAAAATGAGCTTAGGCCATCACGGTTCAAAATAATTTTCGGGGGTAGAATCCACTAAGTTTCGAAAGATCAACCTTAAAAACTCTTTAAGTCCAAGGATTTAATTAATCAACTCGATTATTTAAATCCTTGTTAAAAACCTTAGTGTGAAAATTGGACAAGTAAATGCAATCGGTCAATCGGATAAAAACACAACCATCTAAATCAAACACAACTAGGCAGATTATGAGAGTTAATGCAATATCCGAATGACATATATGAGACTTCATATATTAAGCACAGAAATTCTACAAATAACTATGTCCAAATCGCAACATAATGTTCAGCACATGGTTAAACTATTAACCATGCTAATCTAGTTATACCGATGTAATCTCTAACTCAGAGTTTTTACAAAAACATAACTAAACTTCAGACACTATGTGATTACTCCCCTTTGAAGCCCTCGGTGAACTCAAGCCGGTGCTACATCTTCAAGAGGATCGGGAACCTAGCCAAGCATAACTCCGGCGATGTCCATCACTGCTGAAATCCCGATGCTAAACATGGCTCCAGGGACTGACGGTGGAAACGGCTGTGAAATATCCGTAGATGGATGATGATAATCGGAGATGGAAGATGAAGGCGGTGTGGTTGAGGATCGTCCGTCCGTGGTGGCTGCCGAACTGCAAAATCAAAAACAAGAAAACTGCTATTAGTATCGTATTTCTGTGTTGTTATCTGCGTGTGGACAACCTCTCTCTTTTTTAAACCTAATTTGGCAATTATTTATAGAGACGAGTTCGGGTCGGGTCACTCCAGTGAGGCAAATTTTTCATTTAAATTCGGGTATCTGATCGTACGTCGCAACGTGCGAATAAATATGCGTCGCGACGTATAGCATTGGCTTGCTCGTCGCGACCTGTGGAAGTGACTTGCTCATCGCGATGCGTGGAAAGGACCTCACGACCTGTTGACTTTCTGATAGGTTGACTCCTTTGTTCCTACAATATAAAATGGCACTTTATAATATCAATTGTCCTGAGGAAAATTATAGAGAAATTAATAACAAATTGTGACAATTTACTAACAAATTGCGAATTGCAAGAGCTCGTTATAAGGAACCAATTTAAGCACAAAAGTTATCAATTAGGAGTCAAAAAGTGCATAAATAGCTATGAAAATGTAGCCAATTTATAATGTAAACTTGGTTCAATCAAATCTACATCAAAAATGCACTTGAAGCTCACCAAAAATCAAACCCTAAGTTTCTTGCTTCTTTCTCCTTTCCTCCATCCGAAGCTCTCCTCTCCTTCTCTGCTCTCTTCTTTCTCTTTGTTCTTTCTCTCCCAATGTCGTGCGTCACTCCTCTTTATACTAAAGCCCACTCTTCTTATTTACCAACTTGTCATCAATGAATGAGAGAAGACCCTTATGCCCTTACATATAAGCCTTATAACTTCAAACCTTAAGAAATCTTCTAATTTTGCCCATCCTTTTTGCCTTAAAAACTGACATCTTGACTCCTTATTTCGATCAGGTAAATGAAACAATTTGATAACACTTCCTTCTAGAGAAATGTTCCTCATTGTCTTACCTTTCTAATGACACAAAAATGCTCAATTCGGTTCAGAAATGAAGAAGTTATGGCCAAAACACGTTCAAACCAATACTAAATCAAGACTAAACATTGCACCTAACTTCACTCCAGAAATTGAATATCTTAGGAACTGAATTGAAATTTGCTTCCTTCAGAAGACTTATAGATCCATGTCTCTAGTTTAATTAGCAAAAAGAATCAGATCGATCAGAGCTCTATAGCTCAAGATATCTCCAACTTACTGAAGCATGTTCAGAAAATATCTAACTCATAGCCTTTTAATCGATCATCCCACTTTGATTCGATCGATTGTTCTCAGTTTGATCTCAAAAATCATAACTTTGGTATGGAGAGATAGAGGGATGTCTTAGAAATCCAACGCTTCAAAAATCAAATCGATCGGAGGTCAAACAAAGAAGTTATGGCCAAACAAGTGAAGGGAGGTCGGCCAGCGCTCGGTCGGTCGGTCAGCCAGAAGATCGGTCGTCCGCAAGAAGATCGGTCAGTCGCGAAGTTTCCCAATCCAACATCCTATCTTCCAACTTTCATATCTTTTGACACAGAACTCCAAAATTTACAAACTTGGTATCAATGGAAAGATAAAAGAACGCTCTACACCTTTCATGAAGGACTTAAAAACAAATTAGGTCTCTAAAGGGGTCAAAAAGTCCACACAAAGTAACTGGTCAGCAACTTCATCCTAAACAGCATCAGAATTTCTAAACATCATAACTTTTCACTCCATTGTCCAAAAATTCCATACTTTGTATCATTGGAAAGATAAAAACAAGCTCTACAATTTTTATGAAGAACTTATAAACCAATTCAGCCTCCAAAAAAAGGTCAAAACTTCATTTCAAGCTGGCTATCCAAAAATGTCATCCTAAACAGTGACACAACTTCCTATTCCATTATCCAAAAAATTTGATGCTTTATAACAATGAAAAGATAAAAACATAATATACAATTCTCATGAAGACCCTAAGAACAAATTCTAACTTTATGAGGGTCAAAATGTCACTCAAATTTCTGTCCTGGAAATCAATTCTAAACAACACCAAAACTTCAAAATATCATAACTTCTAGCCCCGATATAAAAAAATTGCATACTTTATGGCGTTAGAAAGCTGGAAACATAAGCTACAACTTTCATTAAGACCACTTTGGCTAATTCCATCTAGATCAGTACAATTTTGCCATTAAAGTTTCTGAATACCATTCCTATACTTAGGAAGGTTTACCAATACAACAACTTCTCATATTCACCCACTACCAAGTCATCCCATACAATTTTCCAATCTTCAACATGCCATACCAAATCCAATAACCAATTCATCTCAAACACAATTCAAAACTCCAACATGCTATTCCAAAGCAAATACCCAACAGCAAACTCAATAAGAAAGAATATGTGCATACACATTTCTCTTTCACAAAAGTCATACGCAATCATACACAAAACACCCATTTCATGTATTAATCCTCAAAATATCATTGCAATTGCTCCAATTACCATCACCAAATACAACATTAAACACCACTAATTCCTCATTTAATTTTATTTAATAAATCAAATTTTCATGAAAAAAGTTTGAGGTCCAACAATAACCTCCTAAAGGTTCTCTCTAAAGGTTTCATAAAAGGTCTTACTAAGAAAACCCTTATTAAACTATTTATAGATTATGGTTTCCTCGAATAAGTCTAATAACAATAAAACTATTACCTCAAAAGCCTGAGGTCATTGAAACTTTATTTTTAAAAAAGACTAAGGATGTTAAAACTTTATTTCAGTATATCCTCAAAAAATGTGTCTCGAGTCTAGTGATGACCCACTTTCCATACCAATGTTAATTTGCTTTTGAATTATTTACGTAAGAAAATACTGACAGGCTCAGTTCTAATTACCTTTCTACTATAGCACCTTCGTGTTTACCTTGGAAATCTTCTCTCTCTAGTACAAGACCAGTGTTGGTCCCATGATCCTCTTTGGCGCCAATTAGCTTATATAATTCCACTTTCAACAAATTCAATGCATATTTCACAATTCCCTACCTTGAACTCTCTAATTCAACAAGTTTAAGTTATACTTGATTTTTTTTACAAGTAAGGACTTTATCAACATATTAAATACATCCTCCAAAATGTTATCATTCACTATACGTGAGATCCCACGTCGGTTAGAGAGGAGAACAAAGTACGCCTTATAAGGGCATGAATATTTCTTTCCCATTGACGCGTTTTCCCATATGCGGGAAGAGCAAAACCATGAAGGCCTTGGCCCAATGGGTAACCCAAAGTGAACAATATCTGTGGGCGAGTGGTCTGGGCTGTTAGTAATGATATCAGAGCCAGTTCCCGCCCCGTTGTGCCAGTGAGGACGTTGGGCCCTAAGGGGGTGAATTGTGAGATCTCACATCGGTTGGAGAGGAGAACAAAGTACACCTTAAAAGGGTATAGATACCTTTTCCCCATAGACGCGTTTTCTCAGGTACGGGAAGAGCAAAACCATGGAGACCTTGGCCCAATAGGCAACCTAAAGCAGACAATATTTGTGGGCGGGTGCTCTAGGCTGTTACACTATAGCCTCCATTTATTTATCTTCCTTTTAATTTTATGTAAACCCCTAAAAGTTATTTTTATTCCTATCACCGATGGTAAAAGCATACATGACTAAGTCTCCTCATTCATATGTTATTGGTTGATTGGCGGTCCTTCTTACTCTATCCTTAACTATATCATACCAATGCTTTTTTCTTGACATTGTTCTATCTCCTAAATTAGAAATTTCAACCCCCTTTAGTATTTTTTCTAGGCTATTTTAGTACCACCTTTGAACTAGTACTACTTACTATTTATCTTAGTATAATGTTTCCATATGTTTAACTCAACATATCTCACTCTCTAAATACTATATCATTGATGGTTGCCTTAAAATTTTTACCAAAAGCATAAAACTTGGAAGACTAGATGGTAAAACTTGAAAGCAATGAGTTTCTAAAACTTGAGGATGTAATTTTTTCAGAACTTTAAGGATACATTTGGTTTGGCATCATTGCCATAAAGGGGGGAGCGACTTTGAGTTGTTCAACTTTGTTTGGCTAGAAAAAACAACGTTAAGACTATGGAATCATATTAGAACATGGAACCAAAAAAAAAGGGAAAAGTTTGAATTATTCAGTATTTGTGTATATTGATACAATGAAAACCCTATCAATCTTACAAAGGTATATCTAATTTAAGTAAATATAATTGATAAGAAATCTACATTAATAATTGCAATATTATGAGATATTAAAACACAATATTCTAACAATCAAATTCTTATTTTCTTTCATCTTTCATATCAAAGTAATGAATATTTTTATAAATTTGTTATATGTAATTCGATGATTTTTATATAATATCCTAAATTATTTTATAATGATATAATTAATTATATAACAAAACGCAGAGTTGAAATTTTGTAAAATAGTATCTAAATCTTATATTTGAGCAATTCATTATTATAAATTATATAACCTAATTAAATAAACTAGTATTGGGAGCAATTCATTATTATAAATTATCTAATATATAAAAAGGCATGGAACAAAATTTCTGCAAAGAAGTTTCAAAAATTACTTTGAATATGGGTAGGGATGGTAACAGGCTTAGCGTCGGTCACCAACTCTTTAACTTACGGCCCATATTTGTGCTTAAGGAGGGCTTTCTTTACTATTTAAACTATATATTATGTGATAATGATTTTTAAAATAATTTGTGTGCAGTTTTAATAATTTACCTTTTTAAATATAAATTTCATGCGGAGGCTCGAGGTGATATACACGGTATTACCATTTGTAGAGGAGCGCCCAGTGTTTCGCATCTATTTTTTGCTAATGATAGCTTTTTCTTCTTTAAAGCCTCGTTGACGGAGTGTCATATTATTAAGCGGATTCTTGCCACGTACGAGAGAGCATCGGGTCAAGCGATTAATTACCAAAAATCAGGGGTTATGTTTAGCTCTAATACGACGGAGGAGGTGAAGCAGGAGGCGACGATGATTTTGGGGGTTTCGAATCCAATTGACCATGGACGGTATTTGGGTCTCCCCTCTCTGATTGGGCGAAACAAAAAACAAATTTTTGCGTTTCTAAAGGATCGGCTCAGTAAACGTATCCACAGCTGGAAAAACCGTCTGCTTTCTAAGCCGGGTAAAGGGGTCATCCTCAAGACTATCGCTCAAGCTCTCCCTACGTTCTATATGAGTGTCTTCCTTCTTCCTAAAGGTATTTGTGACGACTTACATAATATGATGAATGCCTACTGGTGGGGGTCTTCCTCAGGTAATCGATCTAAACTTCACTGGGCCAAATGGGAAAGGCTTTGCACTCCGAAGAAGATGGGCGGTATGGGCTTTCAGGATTTATACTGTTTTAATCTTGCAATGCTTTGTAAGCAGGGTTGGCAATTCTTGTCCCACCCGACTTCGCTGCCGAGCAAGCTGTTTAAAGCACGGTATTTTCCGAATTGTAATTTTCTTCATGCTAGAGAAGGCCAGAACCCTAGCTTTATTTGGAGGAGCATTTTCTCAGCTCAACATTTGCTAGGTAAAGGAGCTCGTTGGAGGGTGGGAGATGGAAATCCGATTTCGGTCTTTAACGATCCCTGGCTGAATTGCGATGAGGGATTCTTTGTACGTTCTGATCTGCTGACTGGTTTGGAGAATTTGAAGGTTAGTGATCTTTTCAATTCGGATAATTCGGGGTGGGAATATGCTTTTGTCAATGGCATTTTAACTCCGGAAGATGCTCTGCAAGTTTTCAAAATCCCTATTTCACCGTCTTTGCCTTCTGATCACTTCTGCTAGCATTTTACTAGGGATGGTTCGTATAGTGTTAAATCAGGGTATAGGATTGCTACTGGTCAGTTTTCGTCTATTTCGTCTTATATGATTGATGGCCACTGGAATTCCCTCTGGAATGTTCCTCTTCCCCCGAAAGTTAAGGATTTCTTGTAGAGGTTATTGCGTGACTTTGTACCTTGTAAACAAAGACTGTTAGCTAGGGGTGTACCCCTTGATGCTTCTTACAATAGATGTGGTCTGTTAGAATCTATGGACCATGTGCAGCTCACTTGCCCCTTTGCTCGACAAGTGTGGAATTTTGCAGGTATCATTTTGCAGGGTGATGACATTAAAAGCTGTATCTCTTCGGTGTTAGTTGGTAAGAACTCTGTTTTGGGCCATCGGATTTTTGTGATTTGTTGGAGCCTTTGGTTCCATCGAAATTTGTTGTTTTGAGAGCAGAAGGATACTCATCCGACTGTTATTATCTCTTTTGCTGATGAGTTTCTTGTGGAATGGAAAGAGGCGACTTGTGCTTTTGGTCGACTACAAGTTAACGGTAACCCCCTTTCTCGTTGTCTAACTTGGTGTAAGCCTGATGAGGGATGGTTGAAGATCGGGTTTTGGTGCTGTCCTCCGGGATGATCATGGTCGTTTTGTTAAGGCTCTGTCTGGTCACATTCCTGGGTATGTGGATGC
Organism: Erythroxylum acuminatum; assembly: GCA_026284645.1. Taxonomy (NCBI): domain Eukaryota; kingdom Viridiplantae; phylum Streptophyta; class Magnoliopsida; order Malpighiales; family Erythroxylaceae; genus Erythroxylum; species Erythroxylum acuminatum. Next base: position 2,559 of record JANKOD010066921.1, on the reverse strand, counting down.
TTATCTTGCAGAAGCAATTTCCATCAAAGAAGCTCTCTCTTGGCTTAAGGATCAATGTCTGGATAAGATTATCATTGAGGCAGATTGTTTCGAAGCTATTAATCTTCTAAATAATTCTTCTAATAATCTGCTAGAGGTTGGGATTGTGTTTGTTGATTGTCTCTCTTTTAAGAATAACTTCCATTCTTTGTCCTTCCATTGGACTTCACGGAATGCTAATAAGGCTGCTCATATGTTAGCAAGGGTGGCTCTATTACATGCAAACCGGTTTGTGTGGGATTCTATTCCAAGTAGTATTGTTTCCGTTCTTTCTCATGACTGTCCGTCGCTTGTTATCAATTCAGAAGAGGCTCTAGGTTCGGGTGTTATAGGGTAAAGCCTGTTGGCTTGGGGTTTAGGTGCTTCTTCTGTTTTGATTTTCTCGTTTTCTTAATGAATTTTGCTTTGCCTAAAAAAAAGAAATGCTTTTTTATTTTACAGTCAAACACTCATTTTTCTTAAAAAAAGATTTTTGTAGTGAAAAAAAGTACTTATTAACATCCCAAAAGCTCATCAAAACAGGCACTAAAATGAATAAGCCTTGGGTTTTATATTTTAAAAAACACGAGCCTCAACTAGAGTACAGGCTCAGGCTGTTTAAGCTGATCTTAGATTTAATGCCCGACAATTATAAAAAATTAACATTTTTTATTTATATTTATATTTTAAAGTTATTACCTAATACGTTATTACATTATTCAATACACGTTTAAAATTAATGTCAATAAAATTTATTATTATAAAAATGATACATAATAACAATTTAGTAAGAAACGTTTAAACGTGAAGTTTATACAAATGTAAAAATACACAATTTTATTCTTAATTAATAAAAATATCATTCGGTATACTACTCTCTCCTATTCAAAATAAGTGTCGTTTTAGAGGAATGCATACTTATTAAGAAAATTAATGAAATGTCTGATATACCCTTATTAATTACATGTTAAAGTGCCTTGAAAATATAATTTATGTAATCTGTGTAATTAAGATGTGAGATAAATTAAAGGATAATTTTGGAAGTAAAATCATAAATATGCATAAAAAGTCACAAACAACACTTATTTTGAATAATTAAAATCTCTCTAAAATGACACTTTTTTTGTATAGGAGAGAATATTAATTAAAGTTGATAAAAAAGGAAAAATGAAAAAAAAGACATTAAAGCAAGTTGATGTAAACAAGTTGTAGCATGAGCGCATTAAAAAAGTATCTTCTTCTTCTTCCTCAAATAGAATGAAAATGATTTCAAATTGGCTTTGTCTTATATAGGACCAGTCACATGGCATCGTAATCGTTTGGTCTTCACTTTACACTATTAGCTGCCCCTTTTTTTTCCACTAGATATCTTAAGAGGGTCTTAATTATGGGAAGATACTTTTAAGTCATCCATATTCAGATTAATCACTGCTCGAGTCAGATAGGTTCCTTGCGGGAGACAAAACTCTAGCCTCAAGTTTTAAACGGCTGCATACATGAGGATGATTTGAATCTACAATTTCATTTAAGTCAGGAGAGCCCCTTACCAACTCACCTATGACTTGGGGTTAGCTGCCTTTTACAAATCAATGCCAAGTCCTAGGTTATGAGATTTCATCAATTGTCTACTCGTCGTGGGACACATGGTGTGCTTTAATTTCATTATATAACAACTAAGTTAAATTTAGAATTTTTAAATTTGATTATGACATGATTTAGCTCTAACCAATTACTTCAAAACATAATGTTTATAACTTTATATTAATAGGGATGTTAATTTTAGCCGAGCCTAATTCGATTTTAGATTGAGTTTCGGTCTGGCTCGTGGCCCAATCAATATGTAAAAAATGACGTCATTTTTTAGTCTTTTAAAAATATATATCTGGATCACGGGCCAGGCCACGGGCCAGCCAGCACCGCTCAGCTCCGACCCGGGCCATTGACATGTATAAATATCATGAGAAATTTTGGAAAATAAGAAAAAATAATAAAAATTGATTATATATAAAAACAATTCAAGTTAAGTTTTGAGTTCTTGAATTTAAATTTGTTTTAATCAAAATTGACTCATTAATTTGAAAATAAAATAAAATTAAATGATTCTAACATGTTAAGCAAGAACCTTGTGCACCGGCCACCGATACGTTTTGAATTGGTCCCAAACTCTATAAGACTCTTAATTTCCAATCCTGCGTATTTGAAAGCCATTCCCACTTAGGCTCTGTTTGGTTCGAGGGTTTATAATAGGATGGAATGGAACGTAACACAGTTCCATCGTTTGTTTGAAGGTTTCATAATGGAATGGAATGGAATGGGATGGAAGCGGAGGGTTTCATGTTACGTTCCATTCCATCCTAAACAGTGAAAATAAGAAACCTCCGATTTGGGGGGTTTAGGATGGAACGTAACCTAATAAATACATACTACCTAATATACCCTTAATAATTCTTCTTAATATTAACTATCACCAAATCATAATATTAATATATTAAATAGAATATAGTAATATTTAATATAATAAATTTTATTAAATAATTAATA
>JANKOD010066911.1:0-11174 GCA_026284645.1 Erythroxylum acuminatum | reverse complement strand
AAAAAATACTATAAATATAAAAACAATATCTTAATATTGTCCGAATCACTCCGAAGTTCATTAGACCAATGTACCCGAAAAATGTCATGACTGCATGCCAATTTCGTCATTTGTACTCATGTCTTCTAACCCCTAATTTGGGGCGTTACAGTGGACACCTCCTTTGTAACTTCTTATATCTCTCCCATGCCTTATAAAGTGATTCCCCATCACTCTGTTGGAAGTTCGCGATTTATTTTATCATATTTATCGTCTTAGTGAGGGGAAAATACTTGTCTAGGAATACACGTACCAATTGCTCCCACGTTGTAACATTTGAAGGGCTCAACGAGTGATACCAATCTTTGACTCTATCCCTCAGCGTGAATGGGAAAAGCCTAATTCTAACGTCTTCTGACATCCCACGATATCGGAAGGTGTCACATATTTTGAGGAAGTTTACAATATGTGCATTGAGATCCTCATTGTTTAGTCCATAAAATTGCACATTTGTTTGCAACATGTTCAATATGGCCGGTTTAATCTCAAAAGAAGCGGCTTGAACTAGTAGTTGAGTTACTCCTTGATTGGTAGTGTTGAACCTCGGTCTCATGAAGTCCATGAGGGTTCGCGACTGGCTGCCTTGATGTCATCCTTGATTGAGCTCTTGCTGAAATTCTTTAGCCATTGGTTCCTCTATTTCTTCTTCTTGTTGTTTTAGCCCGTCAAATGGCTCGATCTAAATGAGTGATGTCGACTGCTAAGGTTTTCGTGATCCGACTTATAATTCAAATAACTCTTGTGTTCATGTAATTGCATAGACAAAAGAGTGGTGAAAAAGCCTTAGACTATAAGAACTAAAGTAATCCTACTCCTCTCCATTAACGGCGTCAAAAACTTGTTGAGACAAGTTTTAATCTATTTAAAACGCTCAATATACTACAAGCACACATGTCGTGAATTGCAGTAAATGAGGTGTAGATCCCACGAGGAGTTCTCATCTAATCTAATCTTAAGTTATTTAAGGCTAAAAAATTAATAAATTGAAAATAAAAAATGAACAAAAAAGTTAACACGTGAAGGTAAGTGACAGAAATTTAATTCATGAAATTAACGCAATAAATTGAATATTAAGCAACACCAAATTCACAATGGGAAATCACACAAGAAAATTTACCAAATTATGAGAGGGGGATTTATCTTATCATCAATGTTAAGCCAATCACTTTTGTTTTACTGTGGTGTCGTATTTAGACTATCGTAGGGCGAATTACTCTCTCTCTTGAGTTATAATCACTAAACCCTAATTAAGTCGAGTTACCGAAATTGTAATCTCTCAATTAACTATTAGCTTACGAGCTGTTAAGCTTTCTAATAAACTATCAGGCTCTCAAGGGATATTTCTCGTATAATTGCCGATTTGATTAATTGTGTGATCTATTAGATTATTTAACTCTCATTAAACAACCTAATCATTTCACATTCGATTCAATCTCTCGATTTATTACCAAAGCGTGAAGACAACAATCAATCACAACACCCATTCGAAATAACACAAAAATGACTATATTAACATTGAATCAAGTTTAAATCCCTAAAGAAAAGTTAGAACATCATCATTAATCCACAACCCATAAACATAATCATATTCAATTTACATATTCAACAAAGAAAATGCAAAGATAAACAAAACATCACTTAGATGGGATTGGCATGACTCGAGAAGGAAATAACGTTGAAAGCCCTTTCTTCTTCTCTCTCCTTTTAAAGCTTTTCCCAAAGTGGCAGAATGTAAGCTCTCTTTTAAAGTTCTATTATTTTCCTTTAATAGCATTTTCTAATTAGGGAAAACCTTAGGGATTTCACGGGCTCCAAAAGTACAAAATGTTCCCAAAAAATGAAGTTCGGAAAGATGATCACATTGTCTAATCATGGCCCTAACATTTACCTTCTGTCACGATCATGGCAGATGATGCCATGATTGTGGCAAATGATGCCACCGTCGTGGCTCCTTCATTTTGCTTCTGTCACGATCGTGGCATATTGGCTATGATCGTGGCCCTAGGTTTTTCTTCAGGCTTCCTGCGATTCTCCTCCGTTCTTTCATAATTAATCTGAAACACTAACAAACACATCAAGGCATCTCAAATAGAAAAAATCTAAGCTCAATGACATACTTTAATCCATAAAATACTCAAAACACAAATGTCTAACTAAACATCACAATCCTAACCTAAAACATGCACTAATTATTCAAGTTGACAACTAAACACATACTAAACTAGCCCCCAAAATATTACGCAATCTACCACTATCAATTCTCAAATGCTTTATGCAGGGATCTCTTAGCCCCCAAAATATTATGCAATCTACCACTATCAATTCTCAAATGCTTCATGCAAAGATCTCTTATGGATCCATTCTCACAATATAACCTTGTACAATTTGGTTTGGATCAAAGAGGCCATTCCCAGAGCTTCTATAACTCTATAACTGATATTTAAAGACAAGTTGAGCATGATTGATAAATTAAGAAATATCTTGAATATTGCCCTTATTATGTTCTTTGTAAGGAAGAAGTTGAAAGTATTGCCTATCTTTTCTTTAAGCGTAGATTATCACTGCTCACATGGACTAAACTTCAATCGCTATATAACTCACTAGCTTCAAACTTATCTCGATAAGACATGATTTGTTGATTTACTCTAAGTGATTCACATAAGGAAAAGGGGGCTTATTGATAATTAAATTGCACTAAGTAACTTTGCTTATGCATTATAGCCCTATTTGGCAAATGGCGGATTGCATTAGCTGTTAGCTGATTCTATCAACGATTAGTTGATAGCTGATTATATCAGTTGATTTGACCAGCAGATAATATTAGTTGTTTATTAAATATGTTTGGTAAAATTAGTTGATTAGTATTAGCTGTTGATGTGAAAATGACTTATGAGGGTATGATTTAAAAAAATTATAAGGGCATGACTATTATATTTCTTAGTATTTCAATGAATATTCTTATAAGAATTTACTTACAAAATTAGTATTTCTTAATTGAATCCAACCAAACCCCCCTTATATACTAAAAATCGATTCATTCATTACAAAAGCTACATACACACTTTATGTGGAAATGATCCCTACTCACCACTACTTCAAATTTAGTTTGCAAAGTTAAGTGTTATTTTACGGTGTGTTCGACCCACATCAAATATCCTAAAAAACATAGGCCAAGCTTCTCTAAGTATTAAATCCAAATATCCAATTACAAATAACAATATGAGTCAAACTTTTAACTCTTACATTATGCCAGTTCTGACTGCCTAATCATTAGTGTGTCGAAAAAAGTTAGGATAATGATAATTTATATGCATTGAAATTTAAATTAGCAAACATGTAGGTGGAAAGACAATATTACACCTTAAGTTATGGAGAAATTGAACAAGAACAAGCTATATGTAATAAAGTGGAGAGTGATTTGGAATAAAGACAGAGGTTATAAATTCACAAATGATGATGACATATATTATATATATATCTATATATATGAGGAGGGAGAATACATGTAATTGAAGAACATACGACCATTATGGTTACCTAATGCATGCATATAATCAATGTCATATTCTATGCCAAACTATAAATGAAATCATTTATTGATGATTGTTACAAGAAAAGAAGGTTTATAAAGATTTATGATTACTTGATTAAGGCAATTAGAGGGATCAAATTTCTAGCCATCCAACACTCATAAGGAGATCCATCCACCAGAGAAAAGAATAATGCATGACATGTTAAGAAAATCAAAGAGAAAAATACAAGCATGAACTTAAGAAATTAGGAATCTTTAAAAGCATATACAAAAGTAACTTTTATGTGCTTGATTAATTGTATAATTATTCCATAACACTTAGTGATTAATGACATGAAATTGTTTAAGATACTCACTTTGACTCATATGTGGTTTTAGGCACAATTCGAAAGAAAATGAGTTAAAGTGAGTCGAAAGCATTATAATTGGCCTGTTTTTTGAAGGTTCACACTCACTTGCCTTCATGAAGCAAGAAGAAGAAGATTAGTGCAAGAATAATACAAGAAGAAGACAAGAAAATGAAGAAGCTCACGACCATGACAAAAGGTTTCATGGGCGTGACACATTTGTTATGCCCATGACTCATTTTGCATCATGAGGCTCATGGTCGTGAGCCTCAACTAGGGTGGTTCACCGGCATGACACTATCATGCACGCCCGTGAGGCACTTGCAGCTCACTTGGACCTTACTTTTTAATATAAAAGCATCATTTAGGTGATAATGCAGATGTATGAAAGTTTTGGGTGTTTTTTGGCTAAAAGGAGAGAAATCTTTGGGAGCCTTCAGGAAAGAAGAGAGTGTAATGAAGCTCTCACATATGGATAGACCCATGGAAGGGTAGTATCTTGATGCCAGTTCGGAGGCGACATCAACACTGATGACCCAGTTAAGTGCATTTCCTCTTTGTATTCATTGTTTCTTTCTCTCTTATGTATTAATTGTGTTATCCTATGTTTAATGTTTGAGTCTTGTGTAAGAATAATTGAATGATCTATTTGATTATTTTTATGTAAGATCCGATTGTTAGAATCGAATACAATACGTAATTGTTGTTTTTTTTTATTCATTTGTAGCAACTAATGGTTCGTAATTATTAGGGATAACATAACCTAGATTAAATAATCCAAGCTTGTGTGATTATTGCTTATATTGGTTTATTTTTCTCATTCGTAAGGCAAATATCCGATTAAATCTAGAGAGCATCTCCTAGGTTATCTGATAGCTAAGGTTAATTAACGAGCTCTTTTTAATTAAGTTGGACCTAAGGAAAAATCAAGATTAACAAAGCTTGTTGTTAATCTATGACCAATAGTTCAAGGAGAGGTAAAAGAACAACATATCAAAGAAATGTGTTTAACTAAGGTGTAGGCCGAGATTGAACTAAAGAACCGAGTCCCTAACGAATTCACCACTTTCATCATTTTTACATATTTTCTTTAATTTTCTTTTATTAGTTAGTTTTGTTTTATTTTCTTATTTCAAACCAAACAAACCACCCAAATCCTAAACGCTATTTAATTTCAGTTCATAAAGTTTACACACTCTCTCTATGGGTTCAACCTAGACTCACCACTGCTACAATAGTAGGTCTAGTTTATTTTGACTAGAGTTACGACGCACTATCAGTCACTTATATCTATATAAGAATTTGATCAAATAACAGAAGTTATAAAGATACTATTAAAACTTAAATAAACACATGTTTGAATTTTATCTTCTTTATGTTTCACTCACTTATAAGATGTATTAAGTATTAGCTTATGCATTACATCTAATTGGTTGGTTGTAGTTTAGTGGGATAATTGTTTAAAGTCATTCTTTATCTTATATATATTTAGATTTATATACGAATGTCTATGGAATAAATATACATTACCAATGAAATTATGATGAGATCATAATTATGAGATTCATATTACATTTATTTATTATCCCTAAATTATTCATAGTTATTTTTCTATTAAGACTAGACATTAATAAAATGTAAAAAACTAGCACACATTATGATTCTTCCTTATGAAGAAAGTAGACAATCTTATATACTAAAGGATGGAGATACTTAAACAAACATGTAAGTGCTTTTGAGAGAAAAAATTTACTAAACAGGCCCCCATATGAAAAATCTAATTGGAACATCACTTGTATGTCTATGAAAATTAACGTTGTGATGATTGTATAAGAGATCATTTTACTTGAGATCTCTATAATATCTCGTATATGGATTGTTATGTTTTAACACTACTTATAAACTATTCTACTCAAGGGTAGCTTAGTCGATAGTCATTAGATATAACATGAACGATAAAGAGGTAGTTAAATGATCAATATAAGATCCATCACCCTAAAGTGATTAAGGGGAGTATTTTATTGTTCTTAATTAGTATTGATTTGGAAAATCCTTGGCCAAAGTGGATGACACTTTGAAAGTAGTTTTCAAATGTCATTAGTTGAATCAATTACTAATGATAGAGAACTAACAAAATTAGACTCAAAATTGAGTAGATATTAATTCATGCTCTATGTCTAATTAGAACATTATATGATGAAATGGTTGAGATGAAAAGATTAGACAAAATCACTTTCACATTCCTAAATATGTAGGTCGTCATGATGCGTTTCAGGATAGTAATCTTGATCTATGGATATGAATTGCTTAATTTAGAGAATTAAAGATGAATTAAAGTAGTTAATTTATCTATCCTAAATATGATTTAAGGTTACAATTTATATCCATTAAAAATATATTTAGGAACATAATGGTCCCACAAAAAGAATGAGTTAAAGAGAAAAAATATTTTAAATAAGTTAAACTTGATTATAAAATTTAAGAAATTTTAGAATTAAAAATGAGATATCGGATCATATTTTAATTTTAGAATTAAATATGAGATATTGGATCATATTTTAGGCACAGTTGGTATTTAACTAGAAATCATTCTAATTAAAGTTTTTAATAAATTTAATAAATTGTATTAAAAATTCAAGAAGTTATACAAATGGTTCCAAACAACCAAATGAACACACTCCTACCACTAGTACACAGATATTGCTACCTAAGAGTATCTATATTAAGCTTCTCATTATACTATCTACCATAATAATAAAGAAACATAGGTTGTATTCTTTTTTATTGAAGGATCTCTTGATGATTTTTATTTTATTGTTTGGAGCGATTCTAAAATATTTGTATGTTTCTTTCCTTCTACATTTCATATGCCAACCTAGAAAATAAGAGCTTGAAAAGGGTTTTCCATTTTTGGTCACTCCATCTCTTTGGCAACATTTAGTCAACAATCCCCATCTAGTATGAGGCTAAACATGTTAAAGGAGAAAAGGTTAAGGCATATCCTCTATAAATTCCCTTTGAACTCATAACTAAAGAACTAATGATTATATGTCTCAATTCAATAGTTACATAGAGCACAATCTGTGTAGGGGATGGAACTAGTTAATCTATCATTGATTAACATCCTTCCATTGATTCCTAAACATAAAATATAACCTTTTCTTCTAGAATTGCTTAGGGATATCATACAAGTTTGTACTAGGGAATTGTCAGATTTCTATCTCTCAAAGCATCCTTGTAGGATCAATTTTTGAATTTCGTAAATGATTTTTTGATCTATACCATGCAATCACTTAAAGAGAGGCTCTTAATTTCCCTTATAATAGCATTTTCAAGTTTCTTATAGTTTGTTGATCAAGATTAAAACCTTATCCACCATCACTTGCTTGATTTTAGTATATATTAGAATAAGAGTCCTTAGATGAAGAAATCTATCATGTAAGGCCGCCCCAACATATACCCTAGAAGTATTATATCATGTCTAGGGTATATTAAGAAGCGAACACATTGAATTAAGTACATCTAAGCATAGTAAGGGACATAATGGTACTTAATGTAAAAGACATAGATAAATTGGTAATTTATTCATTTTGGCATAGAAATACATACTTAGACGTGAAATATTGATGAGAATGAAATTAATTGATGAGATTATATGCCAATGTGGGAATGAAAGGAAGAAGAAGGACCAAATTTGCAATTTTTCTAAAATCAACACATGCACCAATAGGATTAAAGCATATGTGTCTAATAGGATTAAAGCATGTGCGTCATGAAATGGACATGTAAGAGAGGAAAGAGGGACATGCATTTAGGGTTTTGAATGCCAAATTTTCCTCTTCTCATTTTCTCTCCATTTCATCTTCCTCATTACACCATTTTACATGTAAGGAATCAAGTTAGTCCTAGGTGGAAATCAAGGTAAAAGTTAATGTTTGTGTTTTTTCTCTTCATATTTTTCTTTTCTTGCTTTTCTCATGAAAAGCGGGACATATAAGGTTGGAATTGGGATTGAGATATATATTTGTGGTGTTTCTAGTTGGTAAACCAAGAAAAGCTAAAGGAGAAGAGAAGGAAAAGTAGAAGAGCTAGTTGGCCGATTTCAATGTTTGGGACTAAGTTTAATTTCTATTTGTGTATGTTTGAATGGATATAAAGATTCAATTGGATATGTAATGTTTTCTAGAATGGTGTTTTGGTGTTATTTTGCACGGAATTGGTTGAATATGATAGGAGAGTAACGTGTAGTGGAATTTTGTCTTAGGTTTGTTTGAACTAGTTCCATTGTTTTGTCTATAACTTGGCCTATTGACCTCTAGATTGGGTAATTTTAGTTGGAGATGAAAATTAAGACATAGAAATAAAAATATATAGAAGAGACCCTGACCTATTATGGCTAAATGACATTGGAATTTAAGATTTAAAATGGTGACCTGATGTTGCTCCTATGTTGGAGCAGCTTGTGATGTTTGGTGCATGTTTCATGATTTAGAAGTCCAAATGGCCTAATTTTTTATGCTATGGAAACTAGAGAGATAGTTAGAAGATTTAAAAACCTAACTTGAACATTTTTTATGTGCAAATTGTGGAACAAGTGGAGGTATGAATTTTGGGCAAGGGACACGATGGGAAGGAAATTTCACTTTTTTGAGTTTGTTTTCGTTTCCGATTTTTATCAAATCACATCCGAACCTTTTCAAATGTTTCTGAAACTTTTAAAACACTTAGAAATAAATAAAATACGAATTACCATATGTGAAGTGGGTGATTAAACGTTGAAGCTTAATAATGATCATATTTTATGCTAAAGGAAATTTACATGTATATTGATGATTTATAGCATATTTATTGCTTATATGTGTATCCTATGATTATACAAGTGTGATTTTGATAATCTTATAATGGCGGTAAGTTATGAATTGTATGTATGAATGCAAATACAAAATTTATTATTTCAAATTAATATTGTATGATTTTTCAATATATTGATGATTTGTAATGATTAACAGTTATTGATAACTTGTATTAATGAGCGTTGAATACTAATGTTTGGATTATAAATGTTAATTTATAGTATATGAATAATACATTGAAGCATATTTTCATTAGGTACCTTGATTAATTATACCATCACTATCTATACATTTTTGGATATTTGTAAATGTGTGTGCTTGGCGGATGACTACTGTGAGTGGTCATCCAAATTAAGTGTTTCCTCACTAAGCTTTCAAGCTTAGCATAGGTGTTAATCAGTGTATGTCCAAGTAATAGGAGTGAGATAAAGGGATCATCTGTAGGGACCAAGGCCAATCGTTAGTAGTAAATGTACTTTTGATTGTATCTTTTTGGTTAAAGATGATTGTATATGTAACAGTTTGTGACTAAGAATTTAAGTTATATGTAATATTTCTTTTCAATTATCATGTAAATGCAAAGATATAATGCTACTCTTAAATGATAAAAGTGATATGAAATTTTGGAATATGTATATATACAACATTGAATAAACAAATGTGTGATGATAGTCCCTATAAATGAATAGAAATGTATGCCATGACTACTTGTACAAGAATTTGGTTACCATGTACATAGGTGGTTGTAGGTTCCATATAGGGGGTGTTACATATCATGTCTCATAATTGGTCCCAAGTCAATCTATAAATTAGTCTAGATTTTGGTGTTGGATCTTCTATCCAATATAATTATGAATTAGTCCCTTACTTGAGCTCTTAATCTCAATAAATAAATCATTATCCATAAAGCATCTTACACCCAAGTCCAGAATTCCTATTGATTCAAATGATAAGAATGCATCCACCTAACCTATAAGGATTCCTTGTCACTTGACAATCTCCAAATTCTTTTATTAGTTAACTTCAAAGGAATTATTCCTAGGCCATCCTCTTCATTGGTAGGCAAACTATTTTCTGAGCTACTTTAGCTGTGTAGGAGTCAAAATTGCTAGCCTATGTGAAGTTCCTCATGATCCTTTATATAGACTTGATTAGGGATAATGGAAGTGTTGTGTGTGCAGCCTAGTGAATGAGCAAAGAATTCACGAAAACGTTAGTTAATTGAACTCTTCTTAGAAATGATAATGCTTTGTTATACTATTTGTCTATTGATATATGTTTAATTGTTGATGCATTTAATTATTTACACTTAGCGATTAATGATACAAAAATGCTTAAGATACTCACTTTAATTCATATATGATTTTAGGTACAATTTGGAAGTAAATAAATTAAAGTGAGCTGAAACTACTGCATTTAAATTATTTTTTGAAGATCAAATTTTACTTGTCTTCATGGAGCAAGAAGAAGAAAATTAAAAGACAAGAAAAATGGAACATAAATAAGAAGAAAATTTTAAAAGCAAGCAACATTTGGAGGCACAAAATGACAACAGAAGAAGGAAAGAACAATACGGCAGTGCATTCTGCGCTGTGCGCAGCGTGTTGTGCGTTTTATAAACAAACACACAGTAGAGGCCAAGACAGGAGGGTGTGAACAGTTGGGGGTGGACCAAAAAACCCCCAACTTAAATTGTCAAATCAAAGCTACAGTAGGAGACGCTATAGGGGTGAGGCTAAATGCAGACGAGGAGATGCATGCATATAAGGAGGCCTGTGAGGAGTGCAACTGTGGACGTTGTGCGTGCAATGAACAGTGAAAAACTCCAACATTAAATGGTCAAATCAGCTATAGTGGAGGTGACAATGGACAGTAAGAAGCTTGGGTAGGAGAGACGAGGGAACTTCGGTAGGGTCAGTTTTGGGATGAAGCATTTACGGGAAAGACCCATGAAACGCTAGACATCTTGACGCCGGTTTGAAGGTGACATCGACACTGATGACCCGGGTTAAATATTTTTTTATTATTTTGTTAATTCTTCCTCTCATTAGGAATTGATTGTGTTATCCTACGTTAATTGAATTGGGTATTGTGTATGGATAATCGGATTTTCGTTATTGTTCAGTTATTTTTGTATAAACTCGTTGGGTATTGTGAGATGATGATTTTAATGCGTTCATTGAATCGTTAATTGCAAACTTATTGCTAGAATTTTGATATAATTCGTAATTGTTATGTTGAAATTCATGCGTAGCCACTAATGATTCATAATCATCAGGGATAACATGACCTAGGTTAAATGACGCATCGTATGTAGTTGTTGCCATGATTAATCGATTTTCCTAATTCGTAATGCTACTGCCTAATTAAATCTAGAGATCGTATCCTAGGTTGTTAGGTGGT
>JANKOD010066800.1:0-11180 GCA_026284645.1 Erythroxylum acuminatum | reverse complement strand
TAATTGCCGTCAGATAGACCCTTTCGCTATCAAGCTGCTTGGCTAAACCATGATCAGTTCAAAAATATCTTCAAGCGGTTTAACAGGTATCAGTAAACAACCGGTAAAGACTAGTTACTTTTAGTAGCATCTGCCCGCGAGGAACTTTATCTCTTAAATCTCCATCGCAAAAATCTGTTATTAGCTTAGGAGCATAGCGATAACTAGAGACCTTCCGAGGATAGGAGTTAAGATAGCTTCCTTATGGAGTTTTTACTGTTAACATTACGTTTCCCGAATAACCATTCATTTAATGAAAAACCTGCGGGCGGCACTTCTTCTTGCAAGAGACCATTCCCGAACAGCTGAGTCAAGGGAAGCGGAACCGGAGTCAAAAGTTGGAGAATCCCCGGCTATTGAATCCAAGCCAAGTGGGAAAGAAGAGAAGATACCCACAATCGCATTTATCCCAAATTCCCCGTTTCAAAACCACTATCTATCAGTCACCTAAACCTCAGAATCATCATCCGAGCGGAACCAAGGCAAGGATTCCCTAAGGCCTTCAGAAGAATGAGGCCTCTCACTTAGTATGCGCCTTGCCCAGATTGAGTTTGAATTTGCCTGGTATTCCCACATTGAATCGAAAGATGTTAAAGGGGAGGCAATATTTAGATTGCTATTCCCTGTTATTGCAAAAGGATTTATTCGTTAACTAAGCGTACACTAGACAGTAGGTGGTTAGCGAAGAATAGGCAAGTCTAGTTAGTGGTCAAGGCGAGATCCTAGTTAGTCTAAGAGTAGATTTCCTATTTTGAGATTGCTTTTTGTCCAGAATGAGGATCCAGTCCTGCAGGAGGTCCTTGAAAAAGGAATTATCCCGAGACATCCATCATTCGAGTTAGCATCAAAGTATGCGTATGAGTTCGCGCAGTAAACGACAAGGGAATGTCTTTCCTACTTCCAGATATTCTGAAAACTAAGCAGAGCAGGTGACTTGTCGGTGCAATTCCCCGGTCCAAACAAAGTGTCATAGTCCGAGTTACTTTGTTCCTCCCCTCTGCTTGTGATTTCGATAGAGAACTAAAGGCAGGAAAGGAAGACCAGAATGGCATGACTGATATAATAGGCAAGAGCCAACAGCAAATACAATTCGAGAAGGATCTAGAACTTATGATCTTGACTCTTTTCCGATCGGTTTACAGATGATTCAGCTGCATCGATTACTGCGTCAGCTGACTAAGGAAATAGTAGACTCTTAAGCACCTTACTCCTAGGGCTCCGGTCCGGTAAGGAAAAACGTTCATTCCACCACTTCACTTACTTACTACTTACTTAATACCGGAAAAATAAGGCAAACCTTTATGTCAAAGCAACGGTTCTCTCTAACCTTCTCTTAAGGCTAGAGTCACTCGTCGAAAGCTTGATTGACCAGGAAGACAAGAACTGGTATTGAAAGATACCAGAAAGACAAGCAATAGGAAATCAATCCCAAAAGGAAAGCCATTAGCCAGTTATTCATTCTTTAAGGCTTTTTGCCGGGTAAGATGCTAAGAGAGGAATCACTGCTTATCCATCGGGTGTGACTGAACTACCTTCCCAGAACCCAGAGCATAGCCTTAGACTGATTCTTCTACCCTTCGCTGTGGGATGCTTACCGGGTCTTATCTCCTTATCCGCTCTTTAACGTTCGGATCTTTTCCCCTTCCCATGAATCCGTGTTGAGGAAGGAAGTGAGATAAAGAAAAGGAAGATCATGCCTTGATAGAAAGGGAATCCTCATAGGCTGCTCTCGTAAGCGCTATAAGCCTAGCCGCTGCAGCTCTTCTCGTATCCGTTGTTGCTGGTTTAGAGAAGGCAGTGGAAGAGAAAGTAGCTGCGATTGCTTGGAGACCTCTTGAATCGATTCTTACTTAGACTACAATAATTATTATAACCACAACTTGTCTTGTCGTACCTAGAAGTTCGAACTAGAGGCAGGTTTTTGGGAAGTAAGTAGTGGCTTCAGGGAAGTGGAGACAGAATAAAGGATCTCAGGTTATGGCTAACCCCCGATCTGATCTTCTACGCTTTCGGGGGGTGAAAAATCATCAATTCAATTAGATGCGGCTTCAAAGATGCAACGCCTAGATGCGGCTGTGCTTTTCGCTACGGTTGCGTTCTGTTCTTTCTTACCGCTGTCTGTGAGAGACCCTATGCCTCCCTCTGTTCCGTTCGATCTCGCTGTTCCCTTGATCAATCGAAGGAGGTAACCTTTGTCCCATAAGCCGCTAAGGGGCTCAGCCAATGTGACTATTCTGTTCGGACTCTCGTTTTTGTCTCAATCTCATGTTAGATCTCAGATTCTATTCTTCTTTGTTTTGTGAGACTTTCTTAAGAAGTTCTTTGGCGGTTCCATATTGTAGCAGTTCCACGTCAGTCAAGCCCTGGTGGCGTGCTTCCTCCAGTTCTTATTCTTGGTCAATGCAGCTTTGTTGGTTCCCGCTTCTTAAAGAATCTAGCAGCAGTTTCTGTTGTCCCAGTTGTTGGCTAATCGATAGTTGCTGTTGCGAACAACTTCTGCATTGCTTGCCTTCTCTTTTTTCTGATTTCTTTTTGACTTGTCAATCTAGGAAGTCTCTCCGGTTGTATCGGAAGTCGGGTCAGCGCAAAAAGTCTCTCTCAAAGCCCTTAGGTGCAAGTATCCGTTGCTGGAGACCTTAAGTCGTAAAGCAAGTTCCTTACTAAAAGAAAGAAGGGTCTGGGTAAGAGGCGTCTAAGCAGGTCTTTATTGAGGTCTAGGGTTTCGGGTATCCTCAGATCCTAGGGGTTGTTATCTCTGAGTTCAAGGCCCTAGCCTATAAATGCTACGTTCAAGGCAGTTCATGATTCATGAATTGATGTCAATCGGGGCGCTTTCGTCCAAGGTTAAGGGAAATGGGTATCAGGTATCCGAAGTAAGAAAGTAAAAGGCCTGTCCTTCTGGCTGTCGTCCTAACGAGGTTTTTCTTCCTATAGTTAAGGTAGCTAGGAAGCTCTGGTAAGCAAGGATGTTTGTTCTTCTCTAGCCGCTGATGAGAAAGATTGCCGTTAGGAGCAAGGATGATTTGGCAAGAGAATAGCAACTATAGCTGTTGCTGTTGCGCATTAAGGCAGTTGGTCATGAGGTTAATTTAACCTTTAGTTCGTGCTGAACCAGGTGCTCCTTCTGTCAAAGTAAAAATCGTGCGTATCCTTACCTTACTAGTGAGTCAATCGCGACAAGAGAGATCTAAAGTAGAGCAAATAGATAACCCTCAGGGAAGAAAAGGAAGCATGCCGATTACAATAGCATGTAAACGGTCAGGTGAACACCATCCGAACAGTGACCGAATTGGAATGCGGACTCGGTGATTAGACAGAGAGATTACTCTTACTCAGGCCCATAGGTTTAGGCTCCGTCTTATATATGTGACCGTCAAGGGTAGAAATCGTCCGGTATCTCACTAGCCATTTAGTCCATGCCAAGAAAGATGGTGGAGGGGAATAGAAAGGGAGATAGAGGAAGAAATCCATACCGACAGTAGGAATAAGATTGTTGGAAATTCCCAGAATAACATATTATGTTATGGTTGAGTCTAAACTGTAGCGCCCACTTAGCTAGAGCTCTTAGCTTCGGGCTTAGTCTCGACGGGAACCTCCCATCTTGGAAGCGAGGGAGTTCCGCCCCTACCAAGAGGTAAGGTGACAGGCGAAACTAAACTCCCGGGGCAGGCTATCAACTATGACATTTACTTCGCATCTCGAAAATAGAATGTTAAAAGCGCTATGAGGATGAACTGGATCTCTCATTCCTTCCCCTTTCTTACTTATCCCCAAAGGGGCCGCTTACCCAACAAAGGCTAATTTGTAGGGGGCTCGGGCAGGCTACTTACGTTCCTCTTCTGGTTCCCAACCATCCATGAGTAGCTTGCCTTCTTAAGATTCTAAGGATCCAAAGGAGCCAAATGACTTTGATGAGCTGTCCCCCTTTTGTTGGTAAGTGTCTGCCTTTCATTCCTAATGCTTTGCCAGCGGTTTGAGTGGGGGAGACCACCAGGCACCGAGATTGAGGCAAATGAGACAAGATGCTAGTTCTGATCAGTGTAAACGGGGTAGCACTACAACTCGAGGGTTGTTCAGTCGAGGCACTAGTACATGGCTTCTGTGGGCATTACAACCATGAGGGTGACTTGCTTGCAGGCACAAGGGTCAGTACAGGGTGAAGACTGAAAATGCAGGACATACTGCCACTTCACTAGTCACTTTCCTTACTTATTCTTACTCTCTTGCACTATACTAGGGGGAGTCACTTCGCTCGCCTAATGCTCTTGGTATCGGGAATGTAAGAAGATCTGATTCACCAATAGGCATATTACGAAGAACAAGATAAAGTGCCAATCTCAACTTCTATCTTCTCACTTCAGTCTTGATGGCGGATAGTTCAATCTATGCTCGATTGCTAGTAGTTGGAGGGAGAGTTCGAAAGCTCAGTTACTTTTGCTTTTTCAAAGGCAGAGCTTAACCTTTCCTCAACTCCTGCAGCCTCTTGGTAGATAGGGAACTCCCCTTTCTTAGCGCAGGATAGACTTTCCCCTTTTCATAAGACCCACGGGGCGGTAAGCATTCAAGCCCAAAAACTCGGTTGGAGCTATGAAGCCCTTCCTTCAGCTGGTGCGCAGCTTTGGAACCCTAACAACGAGACTCAAAGGGTCAGGTCAACTCACTGCTTCTATCGCCTCTCCATTCCCTCCTTCACTTCAGCTTCAGGTCGACAAAGGAAGATTTGATTCTTTGAGATCATGCGCTACCTGCTCTTTTCTACTAGAAAGGAAAATACAATACATAGCTTTCTTCAAAGAACACAATAATCCCGTGGGATAGGCGCAGGTGTGTACGCAGCGATTTAGGTGAAGCAGGCATCCAGGGAACAAGTGAGTCTTTTACACCCCGAATTGACAAGCGAATGAATTGGCTATTTTATTCCGCCGGTGCGCTCATTCCGAATAGAATGAATCTTCGTGTTAAGAGAAAGAGCGGACCCATACTAGAGAGAAGGCTAGCTATACTTTCAACAGGAGAAAGGAAACTTTTCTTTTTGAGGACTAAGGTCCGGCGAGAGGGTTACCTTTTATAAAAAGAATATTCACTCAGGAATGACATAAGTATAGTTTCCCCATTTTCCCGTTTACCTTTCTCTCTACCCGGGGGGTTCTCCCCGTTGAGTAGGTCTATAAAAGTAATTCTTTGAGGTCACCCCTGCTTTTTGTTCCTTGCTTCAGGAAAGCAGATAGTTCAGAAGTGAATTAGCTCATCTCAACTTAGGTTCAGGGGAATGAGGGGCAAGTAAACTTGTTAAAGTATGGAATTGACGCCTTTTAACTGGTAGTCCTCGACTCAATCCAAATCAAAAGGGGAAGTCGGCTAACGGTAAATGAGTTAGCACAGGGCATGACTAAAAATAGTCAAAAAGGATCTTCAGAGTTGCTATAGGTGACTCTGTTGAATTTTGGAAGGCTCAGGTTTGGTGGTATATCCTTACAACTATAAGTTGTTTTAATCCCGGCTCCGGTCAAATGGATTTAGGAAAGCTTCCACGTGACATCATCAAGTTAGTCTTCTGCTTTCACTGTCTTCTCGAAAGCTAAAGGTAGTTCACCTAGGGTCTGAAAGAGACTAAGCTTAGCCTTTACCGGGGCACCTTGCCTTCTTTCTATGCCCTTAGCTATCTTATTTCTTTTTTGTTTAGCTTAGAGGTACTTAAAGTAATTCTTAAAGTCATTAGTATGCCGTGCCTTTGAATTTGAAGGTCACACAACCTAAGCCCATAGCGCTACTAAGTACTTAAGACTAGACTAGAGATGCTTATGGTGCGGGAGTATACTAGGGCACAGTCTCTAGTATACTCACTCGCGGAACACATTCTTTATCATAGATGATTCCGATGGGTGGTCTAGCTGGGTCCTCTCTCCATAGCCTAAATTAGAAAGCTTGCTGCTGGGTGGGCTTGGCGAATAGAAGTAGGCGGTTCAAAAGCAGTATGGGATAGATAAAAGGCGATAAGGGATACGAGACTTTAGTCGATGTCCAGGTATGGTGGGAAGGACTGGGGGATCATTCTAAGCCAGTACCAGTAATTTGAAAAACACGATAGACATCTAGCGCATTTTCCTATACTAAGAGACTGAGTCTAACCGCTTTCCCGGATCAAGGAATTAGCTTTTCCGAATAAAATCTTTTTTCTTTGCTTGAGGGAAGCAATAGAATCGAAGAAAGGGCAGAACTATGAGGCCTTGGTCCACCATAGTACTCTCCTCAACTCTCTTATCTCGTTTCTACTACTTCCAACTCTCGCTCTGTATACTCCACTCGCTCCTTTCAGTCGATTCTTCTTCCGTTTTAATATCGTATATAATGTTTAATCGGCAGCGTAAGAGATATAGATTTTTTCTCGGAACATAGGAAGGCACTCCTTTTCCCCGTCTTAGAGATATGATATTCAATGACCAATCGGATCTTGTCACGAGCTGGATTCGAACCAGCACCTCTGGGCAAAGGACATATACCCAGAGAATTTCCTTTTATTTGACCCGTGACTTTGGTTACCCGGTTCGTCTTCAAAAAGGTGAAAACTTAAGACTAACGAAGACTACATCCGAGGGCGGTTCGCCCGACCAGAACTCTAACACTCGCTCACCTGCTAAAAAAGACTAAGCCGCCTCTACTTGTAAGGTTAGTAAGAATTCTCTTTCTTTTTATATTATATATTCAGGATTTTACTTCCTTTCTGAGGTTAAGTGAAATCAGTCGTTTGATTGAATTCGATAAATAGTGGAATAAGACAATCAAGTATGGAACTCAAATCTTACTATTTCTTTTAGTTGATAAAGGGGTAAGAGGGAATAGGAGTTTGGAAGTGGAATAGCAGCCTCTTCTTTCACATCGTAAAGGCAAGAAGAACTAGAATCAAAGGAAGGGAAAAGAGTTAGAACAAAAGCAGCAAGAAGTAGAAGTACAATACAAGGAGAGATAGAGAGGGAGCATACCGGAGATGTTCCTGCTTGTTGATATCTATTTCTCTCTTCCATCCATATTTCCCTATGATCTTTCCCTATACCATTCTTCATATCGACAGTTCTATCCTCTTCCCTCTGAAGGAGCCAATTCATTAATCACTAAAGAAGACTCCCTTATACAACTCTTCTTACGACCTTATGGGTCTTCACATGCCCAGGCAACGGGTTTAGAGTTGGTCTGAAAGGGGATCATCCGACCTCTAAATCCTAAGGAAAGCGACTACTCCATTGGACTCTTGTTCACATTGGACTGAACACGGCTAAGGGCATTCAAAGAACACCGCTATCCATGGGGGGTCTTTTCCCTATGATCTTCATACAACCTCTGATCTTGCCAATAGTAGTTAGACCTTGTGAACTCTTCCGTCGGTTCCCTATTCGTAGTGAAATCCCTGGCTTAGGACTATTCGGTATTGTATTCTCTTTTCCCTATGCTTTCTTTGTTCTACGTCTTCTACCTTGCCTATTCTTTGTTTTTTAAGGATATCTAGCTCTTACCTCCACTCTACATTCTATTGCTTCTTGCCAATTCTTTCCCTAAGCCTTATGTATATAGATGTTTTAATTGCCTATAGTGAAAATATAGGCTAAGCTGTAAGAGAGTTGATGTAGCAGTTCAAACTGGAATCGCCCAGCAACCAATCATGAGAACAAAGCTCAAGCTCAAGCATTCTCAGAGTTCGTCCTAAGTCAGCCAATAATGCTGAAACGTAATAGCTAGCGGTTTCAGTACAATAAATAAGGCTGGTTCAAATCAATCCGATAAGAAGATCGCCTTGGAATAATTTAAATAGATTAAGAAGGCAGGAACTATGAAGCTACCGTCGCAATGAATCCTTTATTCCTGGTTGCCAATGTTTCCACTGACCTCTGAGAATGCTTTTTCACTGTATATAAGCCATGGAAAGTCAATGTCTTAAGAATAAGTGGCAGAAATACGTTCTCCTATAAGGCTTTTAGAGATAAGAGAGAAAGGTTGAGAAGAGTGCCTTCTTGGCTTATTTTTATTATACCAACATGCTTCCCACCCAGTGAAAGATCGTAGCTATAACATCCTTCCTGTCTTTCGATCAATCTCCTATTTGCTTATGTAAGGTGGATGTGTGAAAGCAATAAGAATGACTTTTCCTTTAAACAAGCTTCGAAAGCGGGATTATTAGTTTTATCCCGTTGCTGACACTAATAAGGAGAGCAGAGGGTTTGAAGACGCTCGACTATAAGGCGTAACTTTTAGTATAGAGTACTTTCCTATTCGTCCAGTTAAGAAAAGAAAGCAGAAAAGCATTCGAACTTGAAAGGAGAGATGGGAAAGAAAGCTTACCTTAAAAGAGCGGCCACGCCAAGACCTTACTTAACTTAATAAGATGATGCTTGAACTTTATTCTAAAAAAGGCGGAGTACCCGAGGGAATAAGCCAAGGAAAGTGCCATAGATTTAGCTGTTGTCGGAAGTGGCAAGTAGACTAGGAAGGGGAGGAGTGCCGGTTAATTAGGTTAGGACTATCAAGGCGATAGGCATAGTGGAAAAAGGCTACGCACCTGAATCTGTTCACACGAATTGCTCAAGGTTGGAGGAAAAAGCACTACTTGAATCTAATCTCCTGTCGCAATGGTAGATGGGATCGATCCCAGACTTGGTGAAAGGCGAGAAAGACCAGGAAAGCTCCATTGGCTTGGTTAAATACCTTCACGCTCTTTAGTTCATCTCGGTAGAACAAGGAAAAGAAAAAGCCTATGTAGTGGATTCGAGTCCCACAAGAGCGAAGGATGACGACTGATTCAATTGCCCTCTCTACTCAATGGATTGAATCTAGTTGCGTAAAGAAGCATAAGCGCTAACCTGATCTAAGGAAAGAGGAGAGGTTGAAAGTAAACCACCGAGGAGCTCATCATGAAGCCTAAAGTAAATGGGCTGGGCTGAAGATTGTCTACTCGTTTACTGAAGGCGCAAAGGAAGAATAGCAGCTGCCAAAGCAAAGCAAAAGGCCAGACATTGGACTAGTGGAATGAAACCTTATAAAAAATCCCATTATGGAGTGATAGGAAAGAGGAGAAAGAGATTAGCACCTTCTTTATATACGTCAGATAGGAAAGGAAGTTGGAAGAGCTGCTTTGACGGAGTAGAAGGAAGTCTAATCCGAGATGACATAAACCAAATCAGTCTGTCGGTTCGGGTGAATAGGCAAGAAAGAAGCACTTCCGAGAGTGCCAGCATTGATTGATGACCGAACCTTTTCCTCTTGATTGATATAGTAGCAGAATCTCGTGAGTGAGCCGCTGTCGTGAAATCAGCAGGTCGCCGGGAAACTGAATTGATTGAATTGAGAAGCTGGCTGCGTGCCCAATAGGTGAAGGATCAGATCGAGATAGAAAGGAAACAGACCGGGCATACTAATCTTCAATGGATCTAATCCCTTTTAAGTGTCGCCAAGTCAGGGGCGAAGAGGCACGGAGTTCAGCTGCTTGAAAGAGTATCATCGGGCGTAAAATAGCTCTGAAAGCACAGTGTCCGCTTAGAGCGTGGTAGCGTCGTAAGATGATTCGCTTTTTTATGTTCCTTTAGTCTTTCGTGGAGATCGAACCTCTCCACTCCCACGTAGTTCGTCGGTCAAACCAACGATTCTCTTCTCAAAGTAATAGAAAGATCTTTTTCTAGTTAGACTGATATCAATGCAATGAAAGAACCCTCCCTTCCGTCCTGTCAGATAGAAATCAAATGAGACCCCAAAGAGCCCTTTTACTACTTTAGGGGGTGGGGGGGGGTTTACAGACAACCGAGGCTAAAGTAAGGGCGATGGACAATAGGCTGATTCTTATAGATACAATTAGAGGTTTATCCGCCGGTATTTCTCAACAGGAGCAACATTTCCATCTGGATAATTTGATGAATCCGCTTATTCTGAATCCGGATGTTAATAATTTGGTGGCTGCTGTGGGTATTAATGGTGATCAACCAGGAGACCAGCCGATAACGCTGTCTCATTTTTCGTCCGATAAAATTCTAAATGCTATTTCGAAAAGCATCGAAAAATTAATGACGGATCATCATTTTCCCTTGCCAGATAATTGGACATATAGTCAATTGGCAAAGGATATTATTGGAGAACCGGCGGGGGATCTCGTGCATTTATGTGAAATTTTAAAAGACCTGACCATGTATGGTTATGGGAGTGACTATTTTCATCAGGTGTTAAACATTTTGCATGTTGTTACTGATCCAGTATCCGCGGGAATAGTTTTGTAGATTTGTTTTGGTCTTGTCTCTTTCTTTGGATGTTACGCGGCGTTCAGAACCAGCCTTGAAGTGAATGAATTAGAAAGAACGAAGAAGTAAGGAAATGAGACGACTCCTTCTTGAACTATATCATAAAAAGATCTTCCCCTCCACACCAATCACGAGTTTTTCTTCATTCCTCTCGTATATCGTCGTAACGCCCTTAATGCTAGGTTTTGAAAAAGACTTTTCATGTCATTCCCATTTAGGTCTGATTCGGATCCCTCCGTTGTTTTCTTTTCCTCCCGCACCTTTTCCTCGAAATGAGAAAGAAGATAGTACACTCGAATTGTATTTTTTAAGTGCTTATTGCTTGCCAAAGATCCTATTTCTACAATTGGTAGGTCACCGGGTTATTCAAATAAGTTGTGTTTTCTTCGGTTTTCCCATATTACAACTTCCGTACCAATTCGGTCGATACGGAATGGATTGGTTAAACATTTCATTAGGGAGCCTGGTCTTGACTCTTCTGTGTGGTATTCATTCTCGTTCGGCTCTTGGAATCACATCCAGCAGTGGTTGGAACAGCTCGCAAAATCCAACCACTTCACCTACTTTATTGCCCCCAACCCTTTCTCGTACCTCTATTGAAACAGAATGGTTTCATGTTCCTTCATCGATTGGTTATTCCTCTCCGTTCGTCTCTCTTTTTCCAATTTCGGTCTCGATTAGTTTACAAGATTGAATGGCCAATTCTCCTCCGAACCCTCGATTCGATTGTTTTCCAAGAATGTTGAGCCGGGTATGGTTGCCATGTATCTGGGAAGAACTTGAATTGAAAGAAGGGCTTTCGCTTTTTTTCACCTTGTTTTGGTCTTGCTTGCAGCTATTTAAATATAAAAATTGAATGAAATAAAA
>JANKOD010066791.1:0-11182 GCA_026284645.1 Erythroxylum acuminatum | reverse complement strand
CACAATACCAGCAAAATTAATCTCAAATTAGAGAAATAAAAACAAAAAATTTTACTTATAAATCAACCAAGATTTGATCCACAAAAAATTAGCTAAAAGCTTCAGCCCAACCTTGAAGCTTTGAGGAAACTACTCAATCATAATAGGATGAAAACCACAAGCATTAAAATCAACAACTAACAATAGGAGAAATCAGATGATAAAACAGAGAATGAATGAGTTTTCAGGTCTCCCTCTCTGCGTGTATTTTTTTTTGCGCCTCCCCCTGATGTGTGTCTGCTGGAGCTCCTCCCCTGGTGGTGCGTGCGTCCTTCGTGAATCAGCCTCTCCTTCTGCGTGGTATGCTTTGTTCTCCTTGACTGCGTTGTAGCTACTCTTTTCACGCACTCAAGTTCATTCCTGGCCCCCGCCTCTACTGTAGTGTGATGTTGGTGTCTGCATGGTTTTCGTTTAATTCTTTGGTGAGTCGGCGTCCCCCACTGTAGCGTGACTTTCTGTGTGGTCGTTTAGAGGTCACTTCCCTGGCTCTGCGTGGTGTTTTCGTTTTCGTCTGGTGGTGCGTGATGCCCTGTAGCTCGCATGGTGGGGTTGCTGTGTGGTGCGTCCTCCCACTATTGCTCGTCTCCAGCTCCACGCCTCTAGCTAGCTGTCATTTTGATGGTCACCACTGAAGCTCCCTCCTGGCCTCCTCTACAGTAGCTAGATGTTGTGTGTCAGCGTGGTCCTTCACTGTAGCGTGATGTCCCTCTAGTCGATGTAACCCTCTCCTAGTTAAAATCCTCCCCAAATTAATTCATTGCTGGCTTGCATTTTCTCCTATTTGGCTTTGCATTTTGGACATCCTATGGTGCTGTCGTTTTGCTGCTGTTTTTCTCCTACTTGGGTTTGCATTTTGGGCATTCTTTTTTGGCAACAAACAATAATCCTAACATGAGCATTTCCAATAAAATTTTATGTGCCTTTTTCAACCAAAGTCATATTCATTGTCAATTTTTTTTCATTTACAAATTAAACATAAGCCATTATAAATGTATATTCAAGGGAACTGAACAAATTAGTGGGTAAAATATATATAAAACCCAATAATTAATCCAGAAATTAAGGAAAAAAATGTCACTCATTCTAATGAGAAAATGCATCCAATAGTCCACCAAAAACTTCTTTACACTATGGTACCCTTGGGCGTAAGGTCACGGAGCTGGTTCTGCATCACTTAACCGTGATTGGTTAACCACTAGTTACGGAGCTGGATCTGCTTTAGTTACCCGTAATAGGTTAACCACTATAGACCGACAGTTACAGTGCTGGTTCTGCATTGCTTACCAGTAATAAGTCATGGAGTTGGTTCTACATTGCTTACCCGTAACAAATCAGAAGTCATGGAGCTGGTTCTGTATCACTTACTCGTAACAAGTCACGAAACTAGTTCTACATCGCTTACCTGTGACTAGTTAGCCACTATTTACGAAGCTGGTTCTATATCACTTTCCCGTAATAGTTAACAGCCATAAATATACCGATATAATAACATATATAAAGCCTAGCTGTGTACCATAGGCAAAAGCAACTCTTACATTTACGACTCGTCTTATTTTCTAAATCAAGTATGGGAGGATTCATAATCGAATCATTTCAATGTAACTCCCAATCATATAAAATTCAACTTTCAAATTGAAACTCATATATTGCTAAAGGATACACTTATGCTAGCAATATTCACTTGTAAAATATCATTTGCATAAAACTTAGCATAAATATTCATTTCATGATCAAATGAAAACCATTTGGATAAATTCAATTTAAAGTACACTTACAACTTACTAGTCTCCGTAAATATAAACCATTTGCATAAAATCAATTTAGAGAACACTCACATGTCATTAATTCTTTCGCAAAGATTTTAGTCATATAAAATAATTAAAATACACTCACTGTTTTGCGAGCTTATCTTTAAGCACACTCACGCGTTCTGTGCCTCTCATTTACCTACATAAATCATATTTCACTTAGGCATTTATTTCCAAATTAGGAAATAACGCATTAAAACTATATATTCGGTTTAATTAAATTCGATATTTGTATCTAATCGTGTAACATGTACGTTAATCATATTTCTGCCTACTTCCGTAAGCTAACCTATTGGTTTTTGTTTTCAAATTTAACTTCAAAAGTCACTTAAATATTATATTTTACCCATTCTAACTTACTAATTTCTTCAAAACACAATCTCACCTAATTTTCTGCTTACTTCTCTAAGCTAACCTATTGGTCTCTGTTTCCAAATTTAACTTCAAAAGTCACTTAAATATCATATTTTACCCATTCTAACTTACTAATTTCTTCAAAACACAATCTCACCTATTTTAATTCACCATATCATGATCATGCATGATGAGTCACGGTTATGACCTATGTCCAAAATCCATACCTCCACTTGTTCCTTACTTTTTACATAGCAAGTGTTCAAATTAGGCTTTGAGGTCTTCTAGACATTTGTTCCCTAAGTCTCTAGTTTCTATCATAAAAAATTATGCCGTTTCAACTTCTAAATCATGAAAATATACCAAATATCACAATTTATTTCAACACAAGGGTGGCATCAGGTTACCATTTTATCATTATTCTAGAATTAGGTCTAGGTCTCTTCTAGATATTTTTAATACTATGTCTTAGGTTTCAGTTCCAATTGAAATAACCCAATTTGGCTGGTTCAAGTGATGTGATAATCAAAGACAAAATTTCACTAAACATAACTCTTTCTCTTGTCATAGTCAACCCTTAAATGCTTCCAAACTTATGATCTACTCTATGGAAAGTAAAAAATCATCATTTACCTTACATGAATCTATCCCACTCAAAAGCCCCAAAACTAGAAATTTAGGTTAGGAAACCTACCACTTTCTTTTAATCTTTTGGACAATTAAAGAACACTTAGTCTTGATCAAGCTCTCTTCAATTCATGCTCCAAAACCCATCAAAAATTAGTTGCACCCTCCTTCTTCTCTCCTTGGCCGAAACTTCACTCTTTATTCTCTTCTTTTTCTTCTTTTGGTTCACTCTTATGTATATGTTGAAAGAAGGAAGTAATTGGTATTACTTTACTCCTTTAATATCCTTTAGTGCATTACATATGGCACCTTCTAATTGGCCTTTTTTTAATAACTCATCACCATTCACTTAATGATACTTAACCCTTAAGAAAGCTTCCAATTGGTCATTAGGTGTGACTCACCAATCCACTTACATCATTTTATCAAAAGACCAAAATGCCCTTTAATGGCATGTAAAAAGACCAAATTGTCCTTTATTGAATTTAATTCATCAACTAACCACCTTAAATTCCAAAAACATTCCATAACCGTCTTATTTTCGAATTGACCATGAAATACTCTAATTAGGTTCAATTCTTATTTATTATATGCTTAATTTTTTTTGAATGAGTTTAAAACAATAAATACTCGTTATTTTCCAAAAAGGACATTTTAGTCCAATAATTTTTGATTATCCAACTTCTATTCAAACAACCTCCGTTTTAACCTGTTTTGGTTCCTAAGAACTCCAATCCTAATTTTGAAGCTTTTCATTACATTTTGAAATTATTCAGTAACTTTTTGGTTGCCTGGAAGAATTTTCGGATTGAATCCGGAAATCGCTGAATGTCACCAAAATTGTCTAGATTTTATTCAAAAATGTCGCCTAAATCTCTAAAGAACATTTCGGGGCTTTGAAACCTCATTGGGACTCATTCCGTAG
This sequence comes from Erythroxylum acuminatum, assembly GCA_026284645.1. Classification (NCBI taxonomy): domain Eukaryota; kingdom Viridiplantae; phylum Streptophyta; class Magnoliopsida; order Malpighiales; family Erythroxylaceae; genus Erythroxylum; species Erythroxylum acuminatum. The sequence continues at coordinate 7,429 of JANKOD010066791.1, read as the reverse complement.
CTTTTCAGAGTTTTCAGAAATTATTCGAGAAATTTTTGGTCAAGTCCAAAACCATCTCTAGTTTATCCGTGATCTACATTATAACCTCAATAATATATTTAAACGCTTAACTTACTCTAGTACGCCATAAATAAAGCATACTCTATAAAATGTATGTATAACACATTACATAGTACAATAATCAAACTAGGATATTATAGGTCGAACTTTCCAAACTGGTTGGCATGAGGAATTGATGGCTGTTGCAAATGGCAGCATTTCTTGTGAGAAAGTAGATATCGACATTGTTAAAGGATGTGGTAAAGAGCTTTTAACACCTTGACGTGTTTTTAGTGAGAAAGTAGATACTAATGTTGTTGAAGTATGTAGTAAAGAGCATTCAACACCTGCTTTTGATGAGGGTAAAGGACTCTCCACAATCTATAATTGGAAAAGAAAAGAAGGAAGATATGACTTGTCGATATAATGTTATTACTAACCCATCTGAGCTTAGATCAATGGTTGTAGCAGGCGTTATAAACTCCTCTAAGAATAGACAAAAGGGAGTAGCAGTAGATGGTAGTAACGTGAATTTGGTATTGCAAGAAGGTTGTAGTATATAGCTGACATTAATGCTAGAACTTTTGAGTTATTAGTAGATGAATACAATCAATTCCCTGGTCAATACAACATCTAATCCTATACTTGAAAGAGAGAAGACTCAAACTAAACTCCAAGATATGGACCTAGAGCCTGATGAGGTTGAGTTATCAAATGAAATGAGAACCGAAGTAGATCAGGTGGGTCATGAAAATGATGGGGCTAATGATTTTACTTCGGTAACCTAATCTATACTCCATATGGCAAATGAGGTAATTCAGGTGCAGAATTCTAATCCTAGGAGAAAATCAGTGTAGAAAAAGAAAGCAAAAAAACAAAGGGGACTCCCCTAACCACGACAGTCCTAGTTTGGAATTCTAAAGGGCTTAATAACCCTCTCAAAAAGTCCCTTGTGAAAGATATGGTGAGGGAGATGAACTCATCTTATTGATCTTCTTAAAACAAAAATTAAAGATCCTCTTTGTCTATTCGGCTCTGAGTGGGAACTTATTTCCAATCATAATGGACATTATAATGGTCGTATTATATGTCTCTACAACTCAAATATTATTGGAGTATGAGCAGCTGAAAAAATTGATCAATATATACATTTACAATTTCAATACCGAGGTATGACAATCTTTTTTTATTTATCCTTAGTTTATGCTTCTAATTTTGGTTTTCAATGAAGTAAAGTTTGGATGGAGCTAAATCAATTACAAAATAATATTCAGAACCTATGGCTTGTTATTAAAGATTTCTTATTAAACTCATTTGAGGTAGAAGAAGGAAGAAGGTTCAATCTCGGACTAACAAGGGAACTAACTAACTTCTTATCGAGCATGGACTTGGTTGATTTAAATGCCACAGGTAGATTGCTTACTTGGTCTAATAATCATCTAGGTAGTATTCTTATAAGGAAGAAATTAGATCGTTCACTTGTTAACTCAATTTAGTTGACCCGATTTCCTAACTCCTTGTGCACTCTAGAGAAAATCTGTTATCAAATCATGCTTATATTCTACTGGAAAGACTTGTTAAAAGGAGCATAGTGGGAGCTCCTTTTCGGTTCTTCAATGGTGTTGTACAGATGGACGGATTCTTTGAAATAGGCAACATATGTCGGAATCATGAGATTGAAGGTTTTAAATCCTATTAGCAGATGCAGAAGTTATAATTGGTAAAAGTCGCCCTTAAAAGTTTTATGCATAGGGAAACCAAAACTTAAACACTCTTAAGGAGTAATTGATTCAAGTATAGAAAAACTGCTATGAATCACTATATAAGACAAAATATAGGCAGATAGAGGTAAGAAGGCTACAGGAGTACCAAAATTTCCCCAGTTTCCATAAATCCATGACATCAATAAAATTGAATTTGAGTATTTGAAGGTGTTAAAATCTTGTTTTGGGAGTGTTTGGTCGACCCGTATAGGTTAGTGGTTAATCAATATAGGTTGAAACTAATAAATTTTAAGTATTTAGAGTTTGTTGTAAAACTGGTTAATATATTGGTTAAGCAGTATATTATATAACTTGACTAATATCCTTTATTGATCGACTAGTGTTCCAATGGATAGTAAATCTACAATTTTTAATACATACCGATCGACCAATGCATCAAATATAGCAATTGTAACGACTAGTTCTTGGCTTCAGCAACTATTTGGGGTCCCAAAACACTATAAGTAGGTATTTTTCTCATTAGTTTTAGCATCGAGAAGCTTTTAAGTGTCTTATATAGAAATTTGTAAGCATTTTTTAATCGTTTGAGATCATTTTGAGTGTGTGAGCCTTTATGATTATTCAAGTATCCAAGTGAGCAAGTTTAATTTATAAGCTATGTTTTTTATTACCTTGAAGAAAAATTTAAAAGAAGGTTCCTCTTTTCCATAATGAAAGATTATAAAAAGGGTATTCTTCACCTTTAAAGAAGAATTATAGTGGAACTCCTAGACGAGTATTGGGAGTGGACGTATGCAAAGATTGTTTATCGAACCACTATATATCGATTTGCATTTCTCTTCCCTTACTCTTACATGTTTATAAACATAATTAATACATTTACTTTTATTTCATTCTTCCATTTATGATAATTTGAAGATATAACCTTGTAAGTTAGTATATTTTAATTAAATATTGAATTCACGTAATTCAACCCCCTTGTTGGGATTCATTAGGGAATAACAAGTGGTATAAGGGATGAATCCTTTAGCAAAGGTCATAATGACGTACTTAGGAGCATTTTCATCATCCTTAAACCAAGAGAGTCAAAAATTAGTTGAGCCCCTTTCTTTGATGGAAATGACTACATTTATTGGAAAACTAGAATGAACATTTTCTTAATGGTTAAAAAATCAATCTATGGGAAATTGTTTCAAGTGGTCCATATATTTCTTATAGAATTATAGAAGATAAAAAAGTTCCAGAGTTGAAAGAGTAATGGGATCCTCAAGACAAAAGTTTAATCTCCTTAAATAGTAAAGTTTTCCACATTTTTATTTTGTGCATTGGGAAGAAATCAATTCAATAGAGTATCTATATGTGAAACAACTCACGAAATCTGGCATACACTATAAGTTACTTATAAAGGAACAAATCGAGTTAAGGAAAGCAAAGTTAGCATGCTAACTCACCAATATTAATTGTTCCAAATGACACGTGATGAAAGCATTTTTAGCATGTACACTAGATTTATTAAAACACATGGGAAGCTAAAGTGATAGTCATACAAGAAGCTAAAGACCTAGCAACTCTACCATTAGAGGGGCTTATTGGATATCTTCTTACATACGAAATGAGACTCTAAAAGATGTAAGAAGAAACGAAGCTTCCAAAGAAAAAGAATTTAATATTCAAAGTCTTAAAGGAAGAATCAGGTGACAAGGAATAGATATGATCTAATTTAAGTGATGATGAAGATATTGCTTTAATCACTAAAAAATTCAAGAAATTCTTAAAAAAGAACTCATTAAGAAGAAAGGACAACAAAGGTGGTAAGGTAGATCCAAAACATAAGTCAAATAATATTATTTTCTTTGAATGTAGAAAATATAGACACAAGAAGTCTCAATGCCCTCACCTTAAAGAACGCAACAATGTGAAAGAAATGACAAAAAGGAGAAGAGGGATAAAGGCAAAAAGAAGGCACTTAGGGCCTCCACTTGGGATGATACAAATGACTACAAAAGTGAACATTTGAAAGGAAATGTAGCTCGTATATATTTCATGGCAAAGATGATGATAAGGTACTCTCTAGCTCTTAATCATATGTGATAATAGTGACACTGATTTAACATACGATGAACTTGTTAAGAGTCTTTAAATTATAAGCATGAAAAAATGCTACTTATAAACTCAAAGAAGATTATATTTTTGTTTTTTTTTTATAAATAAAAACATGTTTGATTGAGATTTATAATTAAAAATATTGAAAATAGATATCTATTTGGCTAAGATTTGTAATAAAAACACGTTTAATTTCATCATTTTTTATTATTTTTGTTATAAATTTTAATGTCAAATTTTAGTTTAATTCATTTTTAATATATCAATTTATATTCTTAATTTAATTGATTCTCATTATCATTTTAAATAAAAAGGTATGAATATTTAATGTAATTAAAATAGTTACTCAGCAATTTTATATAATAAGAGTCTAAAAGTTATAAAAATTACATTAACTCATTCTAATTAAATAATAAAATATATTTGTCATACTACAGTGCTTTAGTACATAATAATAATATTACTTACAGAAAGAAATATAATTCAATTAAAATTTTCACTAATATAATCATTTCACTTGTTTGTAGCAATTTCATCCTACTTTCGAGATACACTTCAAAGTTGTGTTGGAGTAATATTAGACTCCATTTGAGAATTAACATCTTCATTTATACTTTTCATAATTTTTTCTTCATTTTTAGCACAATCATCAAATAATTCATCACTTTGTCCATGCATTCTAATAAAATTATGTATAAAATAATAAGAAATAACAATGTGTTTTTGTTTCTTTATATTATAACTTAGCATGTTCAAAGTGTAGGAAATCTTGTTTTTAAAATGCCAAAATATCCTTCAATAACATTTCTTAATGAAAAATGCCTGTAGTTAGATAATTTTGTGCACCTTAAGGTCGTCCTCTTCCTTTATTATATTTGTTATTGTTTCGAAAAGAACTCGAAAGTCATTTGCAATGCCTTTCTATTATGCTATTACATATGTGAAATGCATGTCAAATAAGCAATAATATATGATATTTTGAGTTGGATAACTTCTTTTACCCCTATATGATATTTGTTCATCAGTTAGAATACGTGCATAAATACATTTACCATCTGTTGCTCTATTAATCCTATACATTCTTGGAAAATAAAATTATATTAATAAAATAATTAATTAAATATAAAAACATAATAAAATAGTAATTAAATATATAAATATACCTAAAAATATGGAAATTACTTTAAATTATATTGAATCTTAAGAAGCGTATTGATAAAGGATGATGGAGTAGTAACTATTTTGTAATATGACAAAACACATATAAGATCATAAAAATGCTTCAAAATAGTCTAGGTCAAATATTGAAAGTGCTTTATATTGAGTTTAGTTGTCTCATTATGCCCTATAGTTATCAAGAAAATTGCAACTTGTTCTCCTACATTTAAATTACATATTGGCTTTAAGCCTCTTGTATTCTTTAACTCATCACCTTAGCTCAAGAAGAATTTCTTTCTCATTCTTAAGTTCTCATAAATCTTTATAAGATTTCTATTGAAAAATTTCAATATCCATTCATTATCAGATATTGTGGAAGTTCTACATAGTTACTTTTGTAAATGAGAATATTCGTTTTGTTCTCTAACTGGAAAATGTATAACAACCTTTATTAGTTCATCATTTAAATTGGATTCGAAATTTGATAAGGAGGTCATGTATCTACAACATCAAACAATTATCAAAGATATTTAAATATAAATGCTAAAATGATTATGAAACACCATGACATTTAACATTCATATTAAGCATTTATACATGACATATACTTAAAATGTTCAAACCATAAAATAGTTCTCAATATAAAAGTGTCTAAGCCAATAAAACTTAATTATGCAATAACATGAAAATATATCTAAAAAGACATAATCTAGTCCATCTTCCTTGCATCTGGCATCTTCATAAAAATCTTCCTATAAAATAGAGAATCTTATTAAGTGTTTACTACTTTTACATATATCCTACCTCGACACCCAAATCATGTAAGGAATTCACATATTCTATTATTATGTTAATCTCTTGATTAATTGATGAAGTTTCAAATCCATTCTTTAAAGAAGAAGATATTGCCATAATTTTTTAAAGTAAATTATTCTTCTTCTTTTTCTGTTCACTAGTTAAAATCAAGACATTTTTAAGAATGTTAGAGTATATCTTTTTTACTTTCTTCTTTTTAGAAAATTTCTTTTTCTTAGAAAGAGAACTTACATCTTGATCTTTTTTTATTGAGTAAACAAATTTCATCGACATTAATTTTATATTCCTATTTTTATGCTATTTGATGGAGATTTAGTTAATAGATGTGCAAGTAAATTAGTTGCAGTATTATCTTAAAAGATTTGGCATAATTATAAAAAATCTTTGCATCATTATTTTGAATTTATGAGTCATTTTATGCACCTATAATGACAAAAATGTATATAAAAACAAAGATTATAATAAGATATATCTATAAACAAAGAAATATTTTACTTTAAGTAAATTTTCCTATCATTCATAAATAACATTAACTTTACCAAGTAAGGAGTTATAATTGATTCGTATATCTTGGAGTAAGTTCTTAAAATTCTTTAATCTAGCTCTCAATGTGTTATAATTGTTGTTCAATTGAGCATTAGAATATTATTTATTAAATTTTGTTTAAAGACTTGTCTTAATATTCTTTCAACTCAATTTAGAAAAGGTAGTAGTTGTTCCATTTTCTTTTCTCACTTCTTTAGCTATGATTAAGTGCATCTTTATGACGTCATTCTACACTCCTTCCTTTGCATTTATTTTTACATAATCATTGAAATAATTCATATTGGTCAAATTAGTATTATAGAAAAAGTGACAAAAAGATATTGTATTAGACAAACATTTCGCAAATTAATAAAGGTAAACAAAACTCATATAATAAATTCCTTTTTTGATATAGGAGAGTAACCTTGCAATGGATTTGAAGAATTTGTGTGATATATTACTGGTCGGAGAAGCCTCCACTCTCCCTCAAAGGCTTCCGGTATAACATTATGGCGACGTTGGAACCCTGCGATGGAGACTTGTTCCCTAACCTTCACGACTCGATGAATTACATACACGTGAGTTTATACTAATTAATGTTATAGATATTTTAATATTTTTATAAATAACATGCTTATACTAATTCTATAGTTATTAAAATGAAAACTTTCAATTAAAATTTTATTAAACACGTTTAATTTAAGTTTTGAGATATTTCCATTTTTAAAATTTTAAAATATATATTTCTGTTTTATTTTAATATTCATATTTTTATGCAACATAAAAATTTGTACACAAATGTAATTAGAGAGCTAAAAGCTCATCCTACCATGGAGTATCGCGTTCAAATTTATGACCAAGTCCTCATCTCATAACTTTGTTTTTGTGCAGTATCTGGAAATCTCCTGTAGCACCAAATTCAATTATTAGTCTTCTTTAAATGTAAGAGTCATAAGTTGAACTTGTTAAATCAAAACTGACTTTACAAAGTTGAATAATTTTGATGACAAACAAAGAAGCAGATAAATGAAAAGCAGTTGAAATATACCTTAACAAAAATCAGA
>JANKOD010066762.1:0-11182 GCA_026284645.1 Erythroxylum acuminatum | reverse complement strand
TTTGTCATATATATTGATATGAATAGGTTCTGGTTATCCTGAGAACCGAACCTGAAAATAGGTTAACCGATCCTATAGGTTCTTTAGGTTCAGGTTTAGGTTCAGGCTCGTGAAATTGCCGAACCTGACATTCAGGTTCAGGTTCAGGTTATTTATGAACGGGTTAGGTTACCCTACCATAAACACCCCTATAATCAGCTGTGCATCCCTTTTATACGTTGAATCTTCTTTAAGTCCATGAAGAAAATTATTATCTGTATACACATTTGAAATGAATTAAGTACTAAATATATACAAATTATCAAATATCAAGCAAAAACACTTGAAATATAAGGTAAAATTATAGTTAAATATATATCTACCAATCCACATATAAGTGTGTTTAGCTAGGAAGGGCTTTAGAAGGGAGCTATCATTAAAAGATGTCTCTCCATATGAATAGCATTTGAGCTTTTAATCACAAAAAAGAGATTGCCCCGTTATCTACAATATCTTTCGGTGATCAATGATGGTACATCAATGCAAATTAAAACATTAATGGTATATCATATCTCCATAATTTTGGAAATGAAATAAGTGTCCCATATAGGTGGATTTTCATTGATATCTTGGTTTAAGGTTAGGTACAAAGTTTTTAATACAACCATATCATAGAAAACCGATTAAACCATGTCTATAAATATTTATAAAGATAAAGTTATACAACATAACACGTAAAAGGAAAAATAAAAGCCATCTTCCTCCTCATTATTATTTTTTGATTTTTTACACCCTCTCTAACTCTCGCTTATGGTCCTTTCTTTTTCTCTCCTCTGTAAGGTATTGTCTCGCCCTCCTTTATTTTATTCCATGTTCTTCCTCAATTTTCTTTCTTCCAATCTATTTTTAGTTGTTTCCATCCTTTATCTCACTCTTTACTGGCTAATATTTTGTTTTTTTTCTTTCTTTGCCTTCCATGTTTTATGTATGGGAGTGTTTCTCCAGGTTGAGCATCACCATCTCTCTTAAGTTGCTTTTCTTCCTTTTATAAACTACCTCTTTTGTTATCTAACATTTACAAAATATTCTTGGATTTATTGTCTCTTGTAATTTAGATTATAACCCCCTTTTTATTGTTTTCAAAATCAACCTTCAAATTTACACACAAAAGTAATTTTAGAGAAAATTAACCATACTTGTAACAAATTGAAATATCAAAACTAATATAATAAATTTTAATTATGAAAAATATAATTAAAATTAATATCCTAAAATCAAAATAAATAAAAGTAAACAAAAAAGATTAATAAACTATTTAACATTCAATTTGTTTAAATCAATTAGACAATAAACGCTTAAATTTTGGAAATTAATAATATGCAATTCAATCTAATAAAAAAGTTATGAAAACAAAATTAGACAAAATAAGCCCAAAAATGTTAGAAGACTATATTTTGTTTTCTTAATTTTTTACAGAGAAACAAATTAAAATAAAGCAAAATGCATGAGATAAAATTAAGTGTATGCATAAAGCAATAATTAAAAAAAAAGTACAAACTTTGTTTATGAATATTCAAGTCGAAAAGGAACCTTGTAAGTGAGTATGGTGTGTGGATATATGTTATAGGAAGCATATATTTGAGAGTAAGTTTATTTTTCTTACTTAAATGAAGACTTTCATTCTACTGCTAGTTTTGTTTAGTTTTTAATATTATTAATGTAATAGGAAAGGCCAATATTAATATCATAATGAATAATAGTTTTGTAGAAACAATTTCTGACATTTTCTTATATTCCTAACTTAAAAATCAATTTGTTAAGTGTTGGTTAACTATAAGATAAAGGTCATGCAATCACTATTCAAAAGGGTACTTGTGAAATGTATGATCCCTTTAGAAGAGCTATAATTATTATTATGATGATTTCCAACAAGTTATTTCTATTGAAAAATAAAAGTGACTTACCTTGCTTGATGGTCAAAGTGAAAATTCTTCTCAACTTTGCATTTTTATTAGGGTCACTTGAATTTTAGTGGATCAAGGCCTCTAAAACAAAGGTATGATAAAAGTCTTCCTCAAAATACTACATCTTCCTAAGTTTATGAAAAATGTATTGTTGTCAAATAACATCAAGCTCAATTTCCTCAATGAAAATTATGGAGAGCAAAAGATGCCATAAAATTGATATATTCTAATATTTGTGGATAAATAAATCGATCTTCTAATATTGATGATTATACTTAATAGGGAAAAATACGTACCTTCATTGATGATTATACTTAAGTTTTTATTTTTATTTATTTTAGGAGAAATCATAAGCTTGTAATGCATTAATTTTTTTTAGGCAATTATTGAAAATGAAAAACCATTAAAACTCTCTACAATGGTCTCAGTGGAGAATATTTATCAAAAGATATTGAAGAATTTTGTGCTGATTATAGCATTCAAAGCGAAATTATTATTGCTTCTACATCATAAAGAAATGGTGTATTGGAAAAAACATATTTATCCTCAACATAGTGAGAACCTTGTTGGAAACAGGGGGAATTCTAAAAAGGTTTTAACTATAATAGATTCCAAATTTTTTTATTCTAAATATAATTATCAATGACGTATAGAGATATGCCATAAAATAAAATATCCTTTTAAAATAAAATTAAAACAACAAATTCATTACCTATTTTCATGTAAGATGAAATAAATGGGAATATATGTATATATAATAGGTTAGAGAGAGATTCTCAGCCTTCTCTCTAATCTTTAATCTTCACTGCTACTTTTCTCTTAACCAAACCACTCTCTTAGCCTTCACTGTTGCTCTTACTTTTTACTCATTTTCTTGATCTTTAATGCTTGCCTGCCTCTGTAATGGTTGAAAGGTCTTTTCATTTTATCTTACACTCTCCCACCCACTATATTTTCCTCTTTTGGAACCTGTATCTCCTAACTAACCAATATTAAAACTACCCTATTGTTTTCTTACTATGCAAACACCCTAACCTACTATTGAATAAAAACATATCAGGGAGGATTTTCCTTCCTTACCCTCACCCTTACCCTCTCTTGCAGCATCAAAACCACCTTTACTAAAAAATCCTCTTGCACCTACCTCCACCGTCGCCTTAACCCAAGCTTCTCCATCTTCATCTTTAACTATACTCATAGGTGAAATGAGAACATGGAAGTAGGTTGTTAGAGGCTCCTCTGACCTCTCACTATAATTCTGCCCTCCTAAGACAAAAGATGGATGTGCTGTTGTCTCTCCTGCTATGGAAATTTTGCAGGAATGTAACATCCCACCCCCGATGGGAAGGGTAGAATAGTAATTTGAAAAGGGTTGAGAGTGTTTAGGATTGTTTTGAAATATTCATGCATACCCTTACACGTGAATAGTGAAATGTGCACATGTAAATGACTGAACATGCATTCATGACATTTTCCGGTATATGTACCTAAATGTGATTTTGTTGTGAAAAATGTGATTTTTGAGTTTGAAAATTTAATTGGAGTGGATTGTTATGTGTTGTATATTTTTGGGAAAAATTAGGATTTTTTTCTGGAAATTTTCGGGGAAAATTTCCAGACCGAAAAAATTGCCAAGTGGCGGACTGATTGGTTTCTGGGACTGAAAATTTTTGTCCAATGGCACTGAAAATTGAGGTAAATGATTTTGGGATTGTAATTAGAGCCATCGGAATTGGGTGACCTAGAAATTACATCCTATTAGGGTTCTTTTATTAAAAGTTATTAATTGATTCTTGTTTGACCTAGTTAGGACTGATGTGTTATCTTGTTTCAGTGGCATATTGTACTAAGTTTGTTGGGCTGCTGTACAGACAATGAAAACTGAAAGTTATGTAAATTACTGATTTTGATGAAATGAAATGGAAAAAGGTTTGGTTTTAAAAAGTTGTGATTTTATATTGATGTTTTATTATTACGATGCCATGTGGAGTATAGTGGTGTTTGTTCGTAGTTCTTTCTTATCGTAGGTATGTACCGGAATGACCTGCGGGTGTCCCGGTGTGTATCCTGCGATAAGGGGGCGCTACAAGGAAGGTGTCAAATCTTGGGAGAACTCCCTCATAGGGTTCTTCTAGGACAAAGTTATTAAAAAATGGGCACAATTACCATGGAAAAGCAAAGCTTTTATTGAAGCGTTAATAGAAGAAGATAAATACATTTTTTTAAATTTTCCTCTAAAGCTCAATCCCTAATGATAGTAGAAGAAAGGTCATGGCATGACTCTAATTTCCCACTCTTTCTATAGCCTTGGCAGTGTGCTTTTTATATTGATTATAGCAAAATCTAACATATCCCAATATGGGTATATCTCTATAATATTCCTTTTGAATATTGGACAACAAAAGGCTAGAGTATGATTGCCAACATTTTAGGCAAACCTCTATATTTGGATGACAATACAACCAAAAGGAAGAGATTGGGTTATGCTAGAATCTGAATTAATATGGAACTCTATAATGATTTATCAAAAATTATCCCAATTATGAGATTGGGACTTGATGGATCTCTATACACGGATAATGTGCCACTCCCATACCAGTAGAAGCCCTATCTTACTTCTCAAGGGAAAAGATGGATTTCAACAGGTAAAACTTTCCAAAGGGATGATTTTAAGGAGCTAATAAGTGATGGGAATATCAATCAAAGGGCGGGAATGATTGAGAAATTTGCACCTTGCTATAACACAAATGTAGGACATAAGGATAATGATATAGAAAATGATGGAAAAGAGATAATCGTGGAAGCTGATGGTGGAAAAGAAATTATTGTGGTAGCTATTGGTGGTAAAAAAGTTATCGTGGAAGCTATTTCTAGATAGTAGACCATTGTGGATAAACAACCACCTAATTATAAAGACCCTCTCAATAGTCTTAACCAAATGGTTAATAATTCTCCTCCTTCTAATGAGAATAAGGATAATGATCCCTTATTAGGGAATTTTTGATAGCTACCAAAAGGAAATCAAACAAGAGAAAAGGTAAGGCCTCCAAAAATAAAATCTTTTGATTTATAAAAGTAATTGCATGGAATGTGAGGGGGATCAACTACCTTAAAAAGCTTTTTGCTTTAAGGTATTTTGTTTATGATACAAATCTATGGATTTTTGCTCTTTTTAAACCAAAATCAAACTTGAGAATGTTATAATTCTTAATAAACTAGGCTTTGGGTGGAAATTTATGTCCAACCATCAAGCTTATAGGTTTGGGAGAATCATTATTGGATATGACCCTTCTTTGGTGGATGTCCAAGTTTTATAGACAGAGATGCAAGTTATTCACTTAAAATGTAAACTTATTTGGTAAATGTTGACTTCTTCTCCTCATTTATCTATAGTGTTAATCATGTTTTTCAAAGAAAAATTTTATAGGATAGCTTGTCAGAATTCCAAAAGATAGTGAATGGAAATTGACTAATATGTGGAGATTTCATTTCTACCTTATATAGAACTGAATATGATGGACACTACAACCTAAGAAACTTCTCTGACTTTAATGACTGTATAGGTAAATTGTGAGTTTTAAACTTAAAGTTTTAGGGCCACTTTTATACATAGAGCAACAAACAGTTTGGTAGATGGGCTTTAAAGAAAAAAAAAATAGGTCGTACTTTGGTGAACCAAAAATGGATTACACAGTTTTTGAATAGTGTATCTACTTTCCTGGATCCATTATTCTTATATCATACACCTATGCAAATAGAGAAGCTTTTTCAAATCCAGGGAAGAAGAGGTCCTTTCAGATTTAATAATCTTTTGATTGATGATGACAAATTTTCTGAAGCCCTTCAAAAGGTTTTGGAGGTTACAATTGACGGAACACACCAATTCATTTGTGTCCAGAAGCTTAAGGCTATCAAACTAGAGATGACATGCCTTATGAGTAGAAGTGCTTTATCCATACAACTAATTGTTGCTAAGGCTAAAGAAGAACTTGAATTTATACAAGATAAGCTTGCCAAAGATCTTGCCAACTCTATCTTATCGAGTATTGAAAATATTCTTTTAAGATCTTACTTATCAAAAGCCAAGGACCACGATAGCCTCGGGAACAAAGGGCCAAAGTCAATCAAGTTAAAGATGGTGAAAGGTGCTCTAAATTGTTTTTTAACTCTATTTTGGCCAGGAAAACACAAATAAAATCTATTCCCTCAAGCTTCAAGATGGAGGGGAAGTTACTCAGCAAAGGAACCTTCTAATGGAAGTTGAGAGATACTTTAAGAGCTTTTATGGCTGTCCTCGTACTTAAGCTGCTGGACCCCACTTCTAGAGCCCAGCATTCGGAGACATTTAACAGAAACAATAAATGTCCTTAACCATATTGAACCTGTCTTGAGATAATTCACATAACTTCCTCTAGAGATGTCAGATCAAGGTCATTCTTAGACGGTTTAAAAGAGGACTTCAAGATCTACAGCTTTTATAAAGACTTGAAGATCAATTCTATCATCTGAAGGGTCAAAAATAGGAACATACGATATGACATCATCAGATGATACAAGATTGAGAAAATTACCATAACTTTCCCTATAGATATCAGATTAAGGTGTTCTTTAGATGATTTGAAAGAGGACTTCAAGATCTACAATTTCATGAAGACATTAAAGATAAATTCTATCATCTGAAGGGTCAAAAATGGAAATAACAATATGATGTCATTAATAGATGATATGACATCATCAGACGATACAAGAATGGGAAAATTGCCATAACTTTCCCTATAGATATCAGACTAAGGTGTCGTTGGATGGTTTAAAAGAGAACTTCAAGATCTACAACTTTCATGAAGACCTTGAAGACAAATTCTATCATCTGAAGGGTCAAAAATAGGAACAGACGATATGACGTCATCAACAAACGATATGACGCCATTAGACGATACAAGATTGTGAAAATTGCCATAACTTTTCCTATAGATATCAGATTAAGGTGTTCTTTGGATGGTTTGAAAGAGGACTTCAAGATCTACAACTTTCATAAAGACCTTGAATATAAATTCTATCATCTAAAGGAACAAATGATATGATGTCATCAATAGATGATATGACATCATCAGATGATACAAGATTGAAAAAATTACCATAACTTTCCCTATAGATATCAGATTAAGGTGTTCTTTGGATTGTTTTAAAGAGGACTTCAAGAAATACAACTTTCATAAAGACTTAAAAGACAAATTCTATCATCTAGAGGGTGAAAAATAGGAACAAACAATATGACATCATCAGACGATATAAGATTGGGAATATTGCCATAACTTTCCATATAGATATTGGATTAAGGTGTTCTTTAGATGGTTTGAAAGAGGACTTCAAGATCTACAACTTCCTAGAAGACAACTTTGTCTAATTTTGCCTAAATTAGCCCAGATTTCCCCTAAAGTTGGAACACAATTCCTACACCTATAGAAGACTTAAAATTTGATTTGTACAACTACAAGAGACATATGCACATACACGTTGGAAACTTTTCACTTCTAAACCCATTACGAAATCAAAAGAAGTTCATGCATAACTTTAATTACATCATAACATTGTAAATCAGTGGATAAACACAAAAATGCAGAATACATTGGATGCTCAATGTTTAACATGCTTTTAAAACTATCCAAAATGATTGAACTAACTTAGTTACAAAAGTTTCTAACTATCTTGGAGTATCCGAATGCCTTGCAAGGATTGCTAACCTTCTCGCTCTGAACCTGAGGAGGGAATAGTGGGGTGAGCAACACAGCTCAGTGGCTAATATATTTATAGCCATTGGTAAATGACCAAAGTCAAGCATATGCACACGTACATATAGATCGTATCCAGCAATTTAAGCATTCATCAAATTTAGCTTAAAACTCATAACATATAACACTCAAATGATTCATACTTAACAATTCAATTAAGCAATGCATATCAAATGGCTCGAGAGTTTTGTGAAACGAAACAAAGAAATCAAAGTTTACTCCGTGAACAAAACAAGTCCGAATTCTCAGGAACTCATGGCCTCAAGCGGGCAGCCGGGAGAAGGCTATGGGTCAATGTGCACATGACTAACGAAATGGGTTCCTCTCTTGCCCAAACAAAAGCACATATTCATTTTATCACATGCTCAAATACTTTCATGCTTTTTCTTCTTTTCATTTAATTCAAAATGTTATAACCTCCTTCGAGGTATAATATAATCACCATGCACCATGCATTACCAATAAGTCATAACAGTTCAATTTCAAGCAAATCAATATACACACACATAGGCAAGAATTTGCCCAATCGCACAATAACTATAAATGCATTACCCACCTAGTTAGCTTGTGAAAATCAAAGTCAAGCTTTCCCTTTGCTCTTGGGTAGGATTCCTTTGGTTTCCTAAAAGAACCAAGGCTCCAATCAAAACAACATTCCAATAAAATTTTAAACTTCAAAAATCACAAAAATTGCAATGCACACAAATTAAGCTCAAATCTAACCTATCCATAGTACATCTAGGCTAGAAAACCTAAAATCTAGTTTAGAAACCCTAAAATCGCTTGGTTCTCCTAACTCATCTTCTTCCAACACAACCTTTTATTCTCTACACAAACCCCTTTTCTCTCTAACTCCTTCATCCTCAACATAACCCATTTCTTGAATAAGCAAGAAGAAAAGATGGTCAACTTACCTTAACAAGCTTGATTTCTCTTCTTTTCTTCTTTCACTGAAACCTCTCTTCTTCTCTCTTATTTTCGTTTTTCACCCTTTCTCTCCCTTCAATTCACGTTTTTCTCTTCTCAACAAGCAAGACAACATATTCTTCTTCCATTTCCACCCTTAATGAGTCCAAAAAGCCCATTTTACCCTTCCTTATAGGCTTATATTTTTTTAACCTTAAGTGTCTTCCCAAAAATGTCATTGAACATCCTTATTAAATTAGCTCTTTAATTCCACTTACCCATTCAATAAATCCTACTAACTTTGACATAACAATTAACTTAAAAAAATCATTAATCCAATAAACCTCAAAAATTATTTTAAATAATGCTTCACTTAAAGAAAATTTTGGGATCCAACATAAGCAACTACTACTCCTCTTTGCTCCTTCATTTGAAAGACATTCTCTCCAAAACAAGCTGCAATCCTCATTAAATCGGTGGAGGAAAAAGAGATAGAAGAGGTGGTTTTCAAATGCATCAAAACAAATCCTCTAGACCTGATGGTTTAATGGGTACTTCTTTCAAAAGATATGGTAAAAAACTAGCCCTATGGTAAAGAGAGTAGTCTTAGAATTTTCTCAAGGGGAATACTACTAAAAGAGGTCAATAAAACTTATATTTGTTTGATTCCTAAGACCTCCTGCTTTTCTTCCTCCAATAACTTCAGAACTATTGCATACACCAACTTCCTTTACAAGTTAATTTCTAAAATTTTGGCAAACAGGTTGACGATTTTCTTAGATTCACTGATTTTTGATAATCAAAGTGCCTTTTTACAAGGAAGAAAGATTGGGGATAATGTCTCTATTGTCCAGGAATTGATGAAAGGGTATCAGAGGAAGAATAGCTCTCCTAATTGTATCATAAAAGTGGACTTTAAAAAGGCTTTTGATCATCTGGAATAGGACTTTATCCTTCAAACTTGGAGATTTTGGGATTCCCAAATGTGTTTGTTAGATGTGTTAAGGCCTATATCACCACTTCATCTTATCCAATTCTAGTTAATGGTATGCCTACTAATATCTTTAAGAGTGCTAGAGGACTGAGACAAGGAGATCCCGTCTCACTTGATCTCTTTATCATATGTATAAAGGTACTAATTCAATTTATTCTTAAGAAAATGGGTAATAACAAGGACTATAAATTTTATAGCAAATGCAAGAGGGTAGGGCTTATTAGTTTATGCTTCGTGGATGACCATTTGCTCTTTTCCAAGGCCTATGGTAAATCTATTGAACCGCTAATCTTGACATTGTTTTTATTCAAAGACCTTTCAAGTCTAGAAGCAAACCTCAGAAAGAGCCATTTCATTCTAGTTGCCAGTGCAATCATGATGGAAAATAGAATCTCTCTAATCACAGGTTTGAGTAGCAAGCCAACTCCTTTGACTTATCTGGCTCTTCCCATTACCAAAAAAGGATACAATTCTTTGAATGCTTTCCCTTAATAGAAAAAATACAAAGAAGATTAAGTATGTGGTCTAATAAGATTCTCTCTTTTGGAGGGAGATTGCAACTCATCAAATCCGTCCTGAATTCCCTTTATGTTTACTCATCTTCCAACATATCCTTAGCTAAATGAGTCATTAAAACCATTGAGAAGCTATTTAGAAGAATTCTTTAGGGGAACTTAAACTCATACAACCTCTTTGCTAAGGTTAAATGATCAAAGATATGCAAAAGAAAAAAAAAGAAGGGGTTTATGACTGACCTCTATTGAAACCTTTAATAGATTAACCTTGATAAAAAAATCTATGGAACATCCTATTAGATAAGAAATCTTTATGGATTAGATGGTTCCATAGCTATATCTTTAAAGAATCCAGCCTTTGTTAAATTTCTCTAAAACCTTCCTTTTCTTGGTCCTTGATTAAACTTTTGAAGTTAAGACCTATCTTAGAACCTTTGGTGTTTTGTAAGGTTGGAAATGGGGGCAAGACTTATTTTTGGTTTGCTAACTAGACTGGTAAAGACCCCTTAATTAGAATTCCACAAACTCTTCAATCTTGGAATGGACTTCCTATCAACTCAAAAGTAAATTCCATCATTCTAGAAGGCTAATGGAATATCCCCTTGGATTTGCAGCAACTCATTCCCAATTACTATGCTAACATAAGAAGAGATGACACATTCCAATGTATCAATCTACCTCCAAACATTTTCAGCATTGCAAAATTTAGAAGTTGGCAGAATTACAATAATCTAAGCCAAATATGGTTTCCTATTATTTGGCACAAGTCACTCATGCCTAGCTACTCCATTTTATGTGGCTTGTTGTGCTAAATAAACTAAGTACAATGGACAGAATGCACTACATTTCTTCCAATTGTACTTGTGTCCTCATAAGATTGAGGAAGAATCAAGGAATCACTTTGACTGAGCCAAGTTTATACTATAAATTGGCCTCGTTTTCTTAATTGTTTATGCATTTGTTGACTCCTAATTAATGATTTTTGTGCTTAATTTGGTTCCTCATATCGAACTTTCATAATTTGCAAATTGCCAG
>JANKOD010066725.1:0-11186 GCA_026284645.1 Erythroxylum acuminatum | reverse complement strand
GCAAAAAGATAAAACATAAAAAATAGTGAATGAGACCATCCAAGTCAACTCACAATATGCTCTAGATTAGCATTAGCTTCCATGATATGGAAACGTCTGAATGCGAACATTTAACCTGCTCATCACAATTATCCAACACGCGCGTTGCACACATATTAATAATTGCACAATCACATAACATTAAGTTTTACACATATGTATGCGTGTAATGTATAATGCATGCTAAATGAGAATCCCAGGTATATTATCCAATTTCACATCTTATGCTCATTTTTATTTCATAATTCAATCACTCATCATTTATTTTCTAGCATTATTTACTCTCATAATAACAATTTCTCATTCAGTTTTGTTTGATACCCTTTCCTCCTCTCCTTTGAATCACAACTACAATCATATGAATATCTTTATTTTCATTATACACATGTCTTTGATGCTTTGATACTAACAATTCATTCACTAATGTTATTCTAACATTATATAATCATAGAATATCCAAACTTTAATTCTTTCCTATATCACCTCCAAAATTCCAAACCTTCGGGTCAATTTTCTATGATCATTTTGATCAGGTAAATGGAGTAATTTGATACCACTTTCTTCTAGAAAAATATTCCCCATTGCCTTAAGTTTCTAATGACACTAAAAGCATTCAATTTGGTTTAGTAATCTGAAGTTATACTCCAAACAATTTCAGACTGTTCTTATACTGAAACAGTGTCCTGTACTAAACTTTAATTCAAAATCTAGAATTCTAGAGATAGAATTAAAATTGGATTTCTTCAAAAAATTTGTATCCCTATGTCTCTAGTTTACTACAAATAAAAATGATTCCATTTGGACAACTATAGAACCAGATATTGTCAAAATACCAAAGTATGTTTAATGAAAATACTCCATTCATAATTTTTCTAGAGCTCCTCATCATTTTTGTCCCAAATTTATCACTCAATCTCTCCCAAATGATTTTAGATGGCTATAATTTTTGGTGGAGATGTAGAACAATGTGTTTCGAGTCTAATGGTTCAAATCCCATGTCATTTGGAGGTCGGGAGAAGAAGTTATAGCCAAAAGAGTGAAGGTTCACATTAGTCCACTTTGGTAAGCATTCAATGTCACGATCGTGCATAATTCAAGTTGATTCAGAAGTGCTTTTCCATAATTCTCCAAAATGTCACGATCTTGAAAAAGCACGATCGTGTAACCCCTCTTTTCTTCTCCAAAATGTCACGCACTGCAGAGTCTCTTCTCAAAACAGACCTTTGGGTCCATCTTTCATGGTCATATTGATAAGGAATATGAAGGATTTAGGCAAAACACTCTGCTGAACAACTGTTTAGTTTTGTCTTACGTTTCTAATGAAATAATTTCGTGCAATTTGGTTCGGTATTCTGCAAGTTATATAAAAAGAACTATAGACTGTTCCCAAACCACGATAGGACACAATACTCGACTTCAAGCCAAAATTTGAAATTCTTAGAGACAAAATTAGAAATGAATTCCTTTATGAAAATATAGCCACACGTTTGTAGTTTAATCTGAACTTAAAATCATTGCATTTGGATGTCCACAGATTAATATAGGACTAAAATATAGATGCATGTTTAGTGAAACACTGCATCTACACATTTTCCATTTCTCTGCTGCTCTTTCTCATCTTCTTTCAACTCTTTCACTTCATCTTAATTTCTCACTTTAATTCTTCTTAAAGCACGACATCACTTTTTTTTTACCTTAACTACAAACTTATTTTCAGTTCATTTCAAAACATCCAAAAATTCATACAATAACAGTGAATACAAAGCATATACGTATATCACCAAAATAGAGCATAATTTTCTGCACTCTTCTCATGCACCTTTTCTTTGATCTTTTAACTCCAAAAATTATTGTAACATTTTAATCCTAAAAAAACACAAACAAAAATATCAATATACTCATCCTATACCCACAGTATACATGAAAAATGTCCATTTTCATATGATCATTTAATGACAACTAAATCACCAAATTTATCTCATATACCAACAACTCATAGGGATTTACAAGTACTTACTTGTTAAACTTCCAATTCTTTAAAATCTCAAGAAACCCTAATTCCTCATGCAACTACGTACATCATCTTGAAGGTGGTTTAGGTTAGGTTTTTCTTGAGGCAAAAGAAATAGATAACAAAGTAAGGGTAGCAAAAGGTAGATGAAAGCAAGATGTAATTTTGGTGAAGGTTCAATGAGTCAAAAATTAATGAAGAAAAAGCTTGAAGAAGAAAGCTATGAAGAAGAGAACTAAGTCAAGAAACAACAGTAACTTAGTCTTTCAAGTTTAAAAGACACGTGACTTGGTCTTTCAAATGAAAAGAATAGTAAACTTAGTACGATTTGGCTTGGCTTAGCTTGGCAAGTGGCACTTGTCACTTGTCCATTTGTCCAAATTCTAAGACTCTAACTAAGTTTTCATTATTCAACTAGTTCTATCATCTCCAAATTTTTACTCCAATTGTCTCAAAATTTTCAATATCATTTTTCTCATAAATTCTAAAATCATCAATAAAAATTCTCCAATATCATTTTATTCTTATTTCTATTTCTATTTATCGCTTGGCTTGCCACTTAGCATTTTTCCTAGTCCAAAAATACTAATAATTTTCAAAAAAATTTCCTAAATTCTCCGAAAATTCTAAATCAGCAATTTATATTCTCCAATTTGGATTTCAATGCAAATAAATCACAATTCTCAATAATATCACATTAACAAATCAATTATATCCGGAATGTCAATGAATGCATGTACAGTCATCTTAATGTGTGCAAAAATTCAAATTCACGTACATGTATGCTAACATTATATATGAGCATGAAATGCATTTTTCTTAATCTCTCATTGATCTCACATGTACCGTATTTTGAGGTTCTAACTCTTAGTATGGGAACGAGATGTTACAGAATTTCCTCTTAGTCGTTGATCTAGACGTGAAGTTACTTTCCTTTTCATTTCCCTTTCTGTTTCCGCTAGATTTCACACTAAGAGCAACATTTAATTGACCAGTTTCATTCAAATTCCCAGAAACATCCCTCTGTTTTTCAACTATCAGCACCATGAAATAAGCTTTACTTATATTAGGCAAAGGATTATACAACATGATTTGGCTAATCACACTTTGATAGTCATCCCTTAACCCCATTAAAAAATGAACCAGCTTGGTGTTTTCTTCAATGTTACCATTCGTATTTCCAATTTCACAAGAACAAGTTTTAAAAGTCATAACACTTCCAAGATCGTCCCACAACCGTTTTAGCTTGTTAAAATAGCTAGTTATAGAATCGTTCCCTTATCTCAAATTATTAATACTTTGCATTAATTGGTAGATTTGGGGTCCATTACTTTCTCCAAACTATTTCTTAATTCTTCCCAAAGATTTCTTGCAGTAGTCACAACTAGAAAAGATCTAGCAATCTCCTTAGACATAGAATTTAAGCACTAAGATGTTATCATAGAATCAGTTGTTCTCCATTTCTTCAATAGTTGTGGGTTGTTCTTTGGTTCCTTGCAAGCTCCATTAACGAACCCATATTTGTCCTTGGCTTTTAGGGCAATGGTCATTGCTCGACTCCACTGCAAGTAATTTGTTTCGTCAAGTAATGTGGCTACTAGTATAGCTCCTGGATTTTCTAACGCTGCAATTTCATACTATTCAAGCTCTTCATCTCTAGTTTGGAGCCAATTTTGTGTATTACTACTCTCACTTTCGTTATCAGGCATACTGGTATTTTTCAGATATCAGGAGCTTCTCTGCTTTGATACCATGTAGGAGACAATAATAAGGATCGAAGTTTGTGAGAAAGGAATGAATCTTTATTCATGATTTGTGAAGATATATATACACTTGGTTCCATACTCTCTCTCTTTTCTTTTATTCTGTCGTAACAAACCTAACAACCTGTAGTATCTAAATAATGACGAAGAATAAAGATGAACAGTAAAAAAGAACAAAACGGAATTGATGAGGTGTATCGCTATAGTTTCTATGTGGTGTCGTTTGCTGGTGTTGATTTTTCCTATGAGTCCAACATAATAGCCGTTTTAAGGTTAATTAAATTAATTTTAAGCCTAATCACATCAACTTTCTTAAATTTAAATATGATTTGAATAGTTACCAATTTATAACTAAGGTGGTGCTGTTTTTTTAAAGAAATCGATCAAAAGAAGTCTCCATCACACACTTAATGAAGTTAAAAAAAAGATGTTTATAGTCAATAGCCGCCTATATTGAATCATTTTAGTCCTCATATTTTGTCCAGCTCACTTAAACTTTTATAGAATTGTCGAGTTGTTTATTTTGGATCGATTCAGTAATAAAATTTTTACAAATTATTTAAATTTTATAAACTAAAATAAAAATCAAAGCTATTTCTAATAAAAAGAACCAAATTGGAAGAGATATCGCTTCTGAGGGCTGTGCTGATTGTGATAACTTGTCAACATCCACTCGTTGATTTGTCAACAACACAAATTGTTGTTATGGTGCTCCTGCCAAGTAATTGTTGACTGTTGACAGCAATCATTGAGAATTCAGAGTAAGTTTCAATCTAAATGATTCAATTCCTACCATACTCCGGTAATAGCGGCGAGTTGTCATGGCATTTGTCAGTAAAATAGGACATGGGAAACTCATTGTCTGATGAATGAAATAGGACATGGGAAACTCATTGTCTGACGAATGAAGTTAATTGAAAGATCAATAATTGAGCCCTACATTCCGTACGATAAAGGTGGTGAATGCTGTAGCCTGCAATTAAATATAAAAAAACAACTTCCTGCAACACAAATTAATGTAGTAGTGAAAAGTAGGATATCGTTCCCACGAAAAATTTTTAACGGTAAAAATTAGCTAGTTTAAAACTAAAACAAAGTAACGAGATTGGGGATTTTGTGATTGTGAATTAAACAGAAATTAATTGAAAATTGAAATTGAAAGAAATAACTTAAAACAAAATAATGAGAATTTAACAATCAATAGAAATAAATATTGGTTTCGGTCTATTCCGACTATCATTGACGTTTGGACTGTCGTCGACATTGCTCTCCTTATTTTGCCGTCTGTCGCTGTCTTCTTTTTATTTGCTTCTCTACTGTTGCGCGATTTCTATCTGATTTAGAGCACGTCCATGTTCTGCTGCCACTGGTCACTTGTTCTACTGTTGCGGTATTTTCCCCCAAAATCCCCAAACCTGACCGCCGCCTCCCTCTTATTTGCGTGTTTTTCCTCTCCGCCGGCGCTCCCTCTTCAAAGCCAATTAATCCTCTTTAAAAACCTGATGCTTGCTCCTCTCCTCAAAAACGTCTCCACGTGTTGAGTGACGCCACGTTGCTCCTGCTCCTGGTGATTTTATTGCTGATTGAAGTGACAATTTAATTGTCAACGCCAACGCATGCTTTTCAATTCCTTTTACTGTTTTTATTTTACTGGTGCTGCGTCTCATATTTACCTCCAGTTGCGTGATTGGACAATGGCATGGTCAGCTACCTAAGTAACTCCAAAACGACGACCTGTTTATAGTCTCCCCTAGCTGATTTAATTTGTAATTTGCTCTCGTGTTGATGATTAGACGTAGGCCCCCTTACTTCATTTTCTTATCTGCCCTTCTAATTCGTTAATCCTTGTAAGTTGCGTGCTCCTTTCACTGTTGCTTATATTTCCCCAATTAAAGGCCTACTCTCCATTTGTTTCCTGATTTCACCGATTAAAAGCAATAGCCAAGCCTCACACAATGTCAACGTTTTGGGCTACTTAGTTTTATATTCTTTTGCCTCTCATGTGCTGCATTTTGGTCTTGGGCTGTCTTGGTTCTATGTTTTAAGTTTCTGATTATTGCACGAGGTCATGTTTAATTAGGGTCAACATCTAGTTCCGCTTTTTTTATCCCAAAATTATCGCAGTTCTTTTTATTTGGTTCCAAAATACACCTTGACATAAAACAAAATTAATTCTCATTAATTATAACTTCAAACCTCAAAAATAAAGAAAATTAACACACAAAAAGATAGAAAATAACGACACCAACAAAAGGGGTCTTATATTTAAAAAAATATTGATATGCTTAATGAATGACTTATTAGTTAGCTTATTTAGCTTCAATAAGCTGATTTCTGGAGTTAGCTGTTTGCCTAATGATAGTAGTATTGTCCTCCACTTTTCTTTCTACTTTTGCTCAATGTGTGTTCAAATTTAGTTTTTTTTCGTACAATTATGTAGTGAAGTTTGGAAGAATATAATAAATAGGGTAATTAAATTTTTTAATCTTTATTTAATTTTATAATATTAGTTTACATTTAAAAATACCATAATAATAAGTTTTTGAACATAAAGAATCGCATCAAATTAATTTTTTTAAATATAAATAGGAAGATATTGCTTCAACAACACAAATTGTTGCTATGGTGCGCCCGTCAACCTAGAACAATCGAATTTGTTAAGTTAATTGTTGACTGTTGACAGCAATCATTGAGACTGGAAAGTAAAAGGTTTTTTTAATCTGCATGAAAGTTAAATAATAAACTTGTCGCTTTTTAAGAATGAGATCAAGTTAAATCAAATTATGTTTTTTCAGACCCGAAACTTTATTAGACTTGGGTTGTTTGGTAATAGTTTGTTGGGATTTTTTTTTTCCACTCAATCTCACAGTCCCTCAAGGATCTATGGCTTTGATACAAGTTGAAATTTTAGAACATAAACGATAAAAAGAAGAGTGAGCAGAGAAGATGAAAATAATGAAATAAAAGGAAATGATATTAACTCACACACTTCAATTAAATCATCAGAACAATGCCTTATATAAGGCTTACACATAGTGGACAATATGGGTTACACAAGCATTACTAAAAACTACCCACTACTACTATCATGACTCCACAATTTACTAACTTCCTAAAGACTTGGACAACTAAATAACCTTGTTAAACATGTGACATAAATCAAACTAATTCTTAAGATAATATAAGACGTATTTTAAAGGAATTTAAACAACTCTAAAATTTGAATTAATTTCTAACAACAAATGCAAGTGAAAAAGAAGATAACGAAAGGATTGTACAGATTCTTACAGAAGTAACTAAGGTTTCGTATGAATCCTCGGACTGAAACTTGGTGTTTTCGATGCCGGTCACGATTTCCAGTACAAGAATCCCAAAGCAATAGACATCCACTTTCTCTGTTAATCTTCCCTTAGCAATGTATTCAGGAGCCATGTAACCTCTTAATAAACAAGCAAAAAACTAAGTTTTATAAGGTTCAATAAAGTAGTAAAAATTATGAATGTTCAGGACCTGCAAGAAGGTCTTAAGGTCTTACATGGTTCCTGCAATGGCGGTATTAGTATGAGATTCCATGGAGGAACAGAATTTTGCAAGGGCAAAGTCTGAGATTTTTGGTCTGTGTTTCAGGTCTAAAAGGATGTTGCTTGCTTTGATGTCTCGGTGGATGATTCGGAATTGACAGTCCTTGTGAAGGTACTCCAACCCTTCAGCTGTTCCAATGATGATCACAAGCTTCTTTTTCCAATCGAGTTCTTTCTTCTTTTCCGGATCTTCCTTCCATTGGTAGCAGAAAAAGTTTCAGATAGTTTAGCAGGAAGTTAAATGAGAAAAAGCTTGATTGTTCTTCAAAAAACAAACTTACTTCTCAGAACTACATGCAAGTATACTATTAAGCTTTAAACACGCCCTACAAGTTCATGCAATACATTGGTTATTTGAGTCCAGATCCTCTGTCAAATATTATGGTGTCTTATTGTATCCAATAAATCTCAGCCATTTATTTATGTGGGTCCCACAAAATAAATGGCTGAGATTCTATGAGACAGAATAAGATAGAGTAATATTGGACAGAGGGAGTAATATTGGACAAAGGATTTGGATTCTGGTTATTTAGCACATAACTTGCACAAAAATCTAATAACAATGCAGTTATCTGATAATATTTAGCACATAACTTGCATAAAAAATCTAATAACAATGCAGTTAACTAACATATCAGATTATTATATCAAAATGTACTATGAAATTTTAATTTATATCAATGATTAAAAAACTCAACCGATTTAACCAGATCAACCGTAAAAATTTTGCATAGTCCAACTTTTCGGTTCAGTTTTCAATTTTATGGTTTAATTTACTTTGTAAAAAATTAATCAATTTATTAATTAATGAGTTTTTATAAACTAAAATTAATCAATTAATTTTCGTTTAACTTCAAATTCTTCGATGAGTAAGGACAATTTCTTTCAATAATATTTCAAATTCATTATTTTTGTTCAATAAGGACAATCTCTTTCAATAATATTTCAAATTCATTATTTTTGTTCAATCTTTAACTGATTTTATGAAGGTCTAATATCGATTGAACATTTTAAAACTTAAACATCTTGTTTTACAGGTTTAACTTCGGGTCTAATTTTAAACATTGATTTATATTGAGGTGATACAAGTTGAGATAATCTTCCAAAAAAAAAACAAGTTGAGATACTAAAAAATATTGAGTAAAATTATGAATAAAAAAAGTTGGAGGGTTAAATTAAAAAGTAAGTTACTAATTTCCTAAATTATCTCTATTATTCAGTTTTTTTTTCTCAACATTTAATCTCAAATTCAATGAATTTGGTACTATAAACATAAAGTTAAGAATAACTATATTTTAATAAATTTATATCAACGGTATGGAAGTCTAGATATTAAAAAATAGAGAGCAAAATTATGAATAAAAAAGTTGAATGGCTAAATTAAGAAAAAGTTACCAAATCATTAAATATTTCATTTGATTCAATTTTTTTTCTCAACATTAAATCCCTAATCCAACAAATTTCATACTATAAATAAAGTTAAAAATAATTAAAATTTAATATGTTTATTATTAACTATAATAGGAAACTAAACTTTAGTTATACAAAAATTAATAAATTATTTTACAATTTTAAAAAATTGCATAAAATGGTATAAGTATTAATGGAAATCAATATTGTACTCTTTCTCGCCTTCTCGATTTTTAGTGCCCACCAATATTTTAAAAATCAGACTAGAAGTTAAATCAGTAAGACAAAAGATTTAATATTTAAATAATTCAACGGTATTGGACCGTCATAAAACCGACTAAAGATTGAATAGAATTAAAGAATTTAAAATATGACTGAAAAAGATTGTTATTACTCATTAAAGAATTTGAAGTTTAATTAAAAAGAGATTGTTAAATGGAAATTGATTAATTTATTTTGATTTATAAAAACTTATTAATTAATCAAAACTGAGCAATTAATTAATAAATTAACCGATTTTTAACAACAGAAGTCATTAAAATAAATTAAACCAAAGTTAAAAATCGAACTAAAAAATTAGATGGTTCAAAATCTTTAAAATATTGTACTCTTTCTCACCTTCTCTATTTTCATTGTTAACTAATATTTTAAAAAACCAGACTAGAAGTTAAACTAGTAAGACAAAAAGTTTAATATTTAAATGGTTCAACAGTATTAGACCGTTATAAAGTCGACTAAAGATTGAATAAAATTAAAGAATTTAAAAGATGACCGAAAGAGATTGTTATTACCCATCGAAGAATTTGAAGTTTAATTAAAAAAGAGATTATTAAATAAAAAATGATTAATTTATTTTTGTTTATAAATCTCATTAATTAATCAAAATTGAGTAATTAATTAATAAATTAATCATTTTTTAACAAAAAGAGTCATTAAAATAAATCAAACCAGAAAGTTAAAA
Source organism: Erythroxylum acuminatum (assembly GCA_026284645.1). Classification (NCBI taxonomy): domain Eukaryota; kingdom Viridiplantae; phylum Streptophyta; class Magnoliopsida; order Malpighiales; family Erythroxylaceae; genus Erythroxylum; species Erythroxylum acuminatum. Next base: position 1,421 of record JANKOD010066725.1, on the reverse strand, counting down.
ATCGAACTAAAAAATTAGATAGTTCAAAATCTTTAAAATTGAACCGATTGAATTTTTTTATCATATAATACTTAAAAAGTCTTTGACACAAAATAAATAAAAGATTTATTCATCATTCTATAGATTAATTAAAAGCCGAAAGAAAAGAGTTAATTACCAAATAAAGTGAGATCTAGGCTCTTGTTTGCTAGGTATTCATAGACAAGGAAGCTGCCTGAATTAGTGAAGCAGCAACCTAGGAAGTGGACCAAGTTCTTGTGTCGAGTTTTGCTAATAATGTCCATTTCACTGCAAATCTTCTCAATCTGTCTTCTGCTGCCAATCAATAATCGCTTTATTGCAATCTCTCTACCATCAGGTAATGTTCCCCACTCATGTCAGAATCATTTTTTTGTAACTATAGAAAGTAATAACCATAATTGAATCATATTAAAAGGAAGGCCTTACAAGACCTGGAGGGAAGTGATCAAAAACGATATGTCAGAGTTGGGCCTCACGGAGATAGTTGCTAGAAGTAGGAAAGTCTGGCGTGATAGAATAAGGATTAACGACTCACGTACTACATAGGAAGTTCAACCCACTATTGGGGAAGGATTCCCGCAATGGACGCCTAAAACGTATGATTTGTCTTCTCCTCAAAGCGGCTCAGTGAAAGGTGTAAAGTCCTACCAGATCGAGTTGTGCCTCAGGTATGTCTTCGTCTGTTATTGGCATTCTATTTACTTAACCATAACCTTTTGGTGGCTTTTTTGTGTCCTGTATCATTATTTTGCATATTACATTTGCATGTGGGTCTACCAGAAACAGCCTCTCTATTCTGTAGGGGTAAAGCTGCGTACTATCAAACTTCTCCAGACCCCGCTTCACTGCGAAAGTTCAAACTGAATGTGGTGATGATGATAATGATGATGTTTATATAACAATAACAATAATTTAATAAAAATTCTGCTAAAATATGGAGCCTTAAAAGGGCCAATAATACACAATCTTATCTAAAAACGTTGTTTCTTAAAGACATATTAATATTAATTTTTTACCTTATACTTCGCCAAATCCTCCTCGTCCGAGCCTACGAACTTGGTTGAAATTTTCACTTGCTGCCTCTAATGTTGCTTACTTGAACTGCAGAAAATGATAGGCTTCACCTACCACCAACTCCTCCTCCATCCCTTCACATCAAAACATTAAAGAACCCATCAAGCTAAGTATTATCAATTGGATCAGTACTTTCGTACCCTAAAAGTCTGAGAGAGTTCATAAAGACTTATTCTTAAACTAAAATGAAAAGAGATGTTAAAAGTCTTGCTTGGGTTACCTTCAGGCTTTGTGGAGCGATGACGTTTTATGTGAACAAGTCTACCCACGTACACTCCAAGGCCAATTGCCACAAAGCAAAACGCAGCCATGCCAATGATGTATAT
>JANKOD010066654.1:0-11189 GCA_026284645.1 Erythroxylum acuminatum | reverse complement strand
CTAATAAGGGTTCAATGACAGAATCTTTCGAGGTCATTGCCACGCTTAAGGTTTCATGTTTTCGCTTGAGGGTTGGGATTCCGGTAACGGTGCCCAACACTTAAGGCATTGAAGGAAGGGCAAGTTGGACATTTTAACTTCATTAAGACTATAAAAGGGAGAAAGAAGGCTTGTCTTGCAATTGAAGAGGGAAAAAACAAAAATTAGAAGGGGAAGAGGGAGAGAGTGTCGTTGGAGAGAAAAGAGAGGAAAGAAAGAAGGCTAAGTTAGGTTTTGATTTTTCATAGTCTTAAGGAGTGATTTTGAAGTTTGTTATAGTATATTACTATTTTAACAATGTAAGGAACTATGTTAAGTTCATTAAAGAACTTATTAATCCAAACAATCATTTGCATTAAATGAAAAGATGTATTATGACTTGATTAGTAATTAATACTACATTGGAACCTTTCTAATATCAAAATAATATTATTCCAATTAAAATATACCTTAACTAAGACTTACTTCTAAATTTAATATCCATATAATTGTGAACTTAAATATCATCTCATATGAAAAATAATGGATATCTTTAATACTTTATAAGTATCAAATATCTCAAATATTAAACACCTTTAGTATATTATCTATGTACTTGGATTCGAACAAGTAAACAATTTCTATATTTATCTCTACAAATATAGTTCCAAAATTAAGTTGTTACCTTTTTAAATCTAATAAGAGTTATTTTTGGACCACTATAACAATTAAAATATGAATTTTGTTCTCTATGAGTAGTATATCTTTACTCACTCCCACTAAAAAAATACAATTATACTCCTATTAACCCTTTAGACATGATAATTATATAATCATCTCTAAACAAATGCTTTGAATTCATCATAAAATTTTCAACATCTTATAACCTTTCAACTATACACCAAATGTATCAATAAAGGCGTTAGTTTGATTTGGATGTATTATTATGAGATTTAAACTTCTTCAAACTTCATTTTACTCCCACTAGTTATCTTAAAAATCTTTCTCCGATAAGTATACATATTAATAAACATTTTGTTAAATGCAATTGTAAAATTATATCCAACTCATTTAAATCTCTCATAATCTTTAATTATCTAATATAGCTCTAAACTTAATGGATAATATAAGCTTCAATTAAACATCATATCCCTATTTTAAAATCTTACCATTCTATGTCTAATATGAAAATTTGCTTACTGATTTAATTGAAACTTTTGAAGGTAAGTTGTTGTACTATGCTTAGGTATAGAAAAAATAAATTTTGCATCATAAAATATCTCATATTATATTTTTCTCCTTACACAAATCTATATTATTATAGAATTTAGTTGTGCAAGTATTCATTGGAGAATCTCATTCCCTATAGATATCCAAGAAAATTTAAATCTCACAACATTAATCTTAACGAAGTATTTCATCATTTTTAATGCTTAATTTCTACTAAGATTTAAACACTTTAAACTTTTAAAATTTTTAGTATTTATGCCAATATCATATGAAGTCACTAGTAAATATAATGAATTACTATTACATCTTACACATCATATTTATAAAGTTTAACAATTCAATAACACTATCATCCTTTCATCAAAGGATGATTTGGTTATTCTTCAACCCAACAAGTTTCATAATTTCCATATGATTCATAATAAAAAGGATGCATATATCCTTTTATGTAAATTTATGACACTTATTATGTTGATTTAACGAACATGGGATCAAAGGATAGTCCTAATTGTCTAACTTTATACTATTGCCACTTATGTTAAACATAAGCCACCCTTAATCTAACTTATACAAATTATTCATATAAATTTATATCTACTACTTTTACTCAATAATTTATTTCTCATTAATTAAAGGAATGTGAAGAACTCACCCTAAAATATGAAGAACTCACCTTAGAAAACAAAGATACTTAAAAAGAACAAAAATTAAAAGGAGCACAAAAATGGATTGATAGGAATACTAAATCAAAAGTGTGCGGTAAATATGAAACTTATTTGTTAAACTAAAGAACAAGAAGACATCAAAATAAACACTTCATGCTTTCATATAGCCTTTACACCAAGGGAGACAGAATTAGAAAAGAAATTCCAAAGAGTCACTAGAAGGAATTCTAAAAGGAAGCAGAAAGCTTCGACTCTTTCCTTTAAATGACAATCCTATCCTAGAATCTTGAAGGGCTTAACATCCATAATAAAGAACAAATGTTTTATAATTATATACAAGATAGTAATCATTTTCTAATAAGGATTTAGAAACTAATATCAATAAGAATAATTACAAAAACATGAGATTACTGAAGAAACATTAGACCATCATCACCAAGCACCATTGTCATCATAAAAAAAGACTAATAGTGACTTATAATCCAACAAATTAAAGGTAGCTCAATCAAGCACTGAAGATCAACATATTCATCTGCACATTAAAACGAAACAAGTGTAAGTTTCTATGTCACCTTTGTTTATGCATCCAATCATACCTTCCAATGAACTCCCTTGAAGAATAAACTGATGGATATTGGAGACTATAAATAAGCCTTATATGATTCTTGGAGACTTTAACGTCCTAATTCACTCTTTTAAGGCTAAAGGAAATGCTAGCCCTAAGAGCCATATAAATGAATTTCGTAATTATGTTAGCCCTATCCAAGTTACTAAGTTAAAGATGGAGGGTCACTTTTACACCTGGATTAATAAGAAAAATATGATATAGTTTTTAAGGAAAATTTTAAACAAATCCTTAGTAAATGCTCAGTAGATGACTGCCTTTCCAGAGAGCAAAGTTACATTCAATAATCCTCTTATATCCGAGCACACCCCTATTCTGGTGAAAAACATGTTCAGCTTTAAAGGAGGAATTTTTTATTAATGTTTAACAATTTTCTAGCTAAAGTCGGTAGACTTGAAGAAGCCCTCACCAACGAGCTTAACCTCAACATCTAAAGTTACAAGCTCTATATATGAGGAAATTGCAACAAGTGAAAAACGAGCTTAAAAACCTCAATAAGATGGGGTTTAATACTTGATTGGTTATAATAGAGGCAAAGGAGAAGCTAGAGAAAGTTCAAAGCTCCCTTTACTATAACCAAGTAGTTGAGACCAATATTTCCCTCATAAACCAAAGATCGAAAATATTATTAAAAAAGGAGGACAAAAACTTGAGTTTTTTTTAATATCAATGTCCTCAAAGAAAGAATACAAATAGAATTATTTCATTAAAAGATAAAAATGGTTTTTTGTTGACTTTTGAAGATGGCATTCACAAGGAGGCTTACACCTTCTTCTCTAACACCATTAGCTCTCCTATAAGTGTTTTATCATTTTTCGACATTACGTAATCTATCATAAAGGAGCAAATTCCTTCTCGAAAAGCTACATTGTTGATCAAGTGTTTCAATGCAAACGATGTTAAAGAACTTATGTTTGCTTTAAACTTGATCAAGGCACTAAAACTTAATAGTATTAATGCCTACTTCTTCTATAAAACCTAGCCACATAATAAGGCACTGGTGATTGAGGTAGTTTTGGAATTCTTCAAGAAAGGAAAATTTTTAAAGGAGATGAACAAGACATTCATTTACCTTATTCCTAAGGAAAAATCCCCTAACTTTATGAATTATGTTAGACCAATTTCCTATTGTAATACCATCTACAAATTCATCTTTAAGCTAATTGCAGATATATTAAAAACTATTCTTGATCATTTGGTTGATCACTCATAATGAACATTTATAAAAAAGGCAAGTTAATAAGGGATATTATGTTGTTGGTTCAAAAACTCTTCAAGAACTACAATAAGAAACATTCAAGAAAAATTGTGAATTTAAGGTTAATTTTCATAAGGCATTTGATTCATTATATTAAAACTTTGTATTAAACACCATGCAAACTTTTGGTTTTCCTACTAAATTCATTAATTAGATTGCACAATGTATCACCACTATTTCCTTTGACACCTTAGTCAATAGAGAGCTGACCAAACTTATTAAATGACCTAAAGTTTTAAGGCAAGGGGACCAACCCCCTTTCACATTACCTATTCACTTTAAGCGTGAAAGTATTAATCAGGCTTATTAAGAATTGACAAGCCAAAAAAGGAGCATAAATTTCAGTCCAAATGTAAAATCATTATGGTAACAAGTTTATCCTTTATAGATGATTCAATTATTTTCTTCAAGGTTGACCTAAACTTAATAGGTGCTCTTATAACAGCTCTAAGTACTTTTAAAGTTCTCTCAGGATGCTCTATTAATAAAGAAAAAAGGCAGATGTTTATCTTCTCTGAAGCGAGAGCTAATGCCAACTAGTTAGTATACTTTCAAAGTTCTCTCAGGATGCTCTATCAACAAAGAAAAAAGCCAGATGTTTATCTCCTCTGAAGTGAGAGCTAATGCCAACTAGTTAGTATGTATAATAGGTTTAAAAGCTTCTAAGCCCCTTGACTTACCGTGGGATTCCAGTTTCTCTTAAAAGACCAACATATGCAGAATTCAAATCACTCATTGAAAGAATCAACTTCAGAAGCATTAACTAGTGTAATAACTTATATTATCCATAATAGGGAGAATTTAGTTGGTTAATTTAGTATTAAATTGCATACATATATATATTGGTCCTAGAATTTATGGTTTCCTAAGAGCATTAATAAGATAATTAAACAACAATTGAGGAGATTTATTTGGTTAGGAAATGTCAATTACAACTCATTATCCAAATCTAAGTGGAGTGAACTTTGCTTTCCTAAGGATAAAGGATGTCTTAAGATTGTGTCTATTAAAACTACCAATCAGGTGTAACTGATCAAGAGAATTTAGAGGAATATAAATAGTAAAAACTCTCTATTAGTCAAATAAATACATGCATATTATATAAAGATTTAGAATTTCTAATGCATAATGTTAAGATATAACTCATTATGAAAATGATCCATATACTCAAGTTTAGAGATAAAATCAAATTGGAGATCATTTATAATCTTTATGATGGCATTTCTACATCTTTTTAGTATGACAACTGGTCCATTACAAGCTCTTTAAGTAAATTTAAGGAGCTTTCCTCTCTTTGAAGTGTTAATACAAATAATATTATAATTAAATAGACTTTATCTACAAATATGTTGTTGATCTCCAATCTGATTTTCTTGTTGATCTCCAAGTCAAGAGGACTATATCAAATCGACTAATAATTCTTACAGGAGTTTGTTGAGGATTCGTGCACTTAAAGTCCCTTGGAATATAACGGTTTGGTTCCAATAGGCATACCTAAGAGCTTTTATAATGTTATGGCTAGCAATTAAAGTAAGACTGAGCAAACTAGATGGGATGGAAAGATTTATGAACTTATCTGATACCTATGTACTTTATAACTAGGAGCTAAAACCACTGAGCATCTCTTTTTTTAATGCAATTTCTCATCCAATAATTTAGAGTACAATTATGCATATGTATAAATGAGATTGTTTTTACAATAAATTGGTAGGCATTCATCACCTAGTTATATCTGAATCAAAGGAAGAAAGAGAAGGACTAGATTGTCTTAAAATTAGCACTCTATAGCATAATTTATAGATTTTATATAGAGAGGAACCAAAGGATCTTTTAAAAGATATTTGTATAGTAACAAAGTCTCTTTAAGACAATAATTCAATCTATTAGAGAATAATTAATGGCTCACCATCTATACTAAGTTTGTAGTCAATGTTGGATCGAAAACAAAAGCATACTAGATTTGGCTAAAAGGTAGATTTCAAAAACTTTTCCGAAATCAAAACGCAGCGGAAGCAATATAACCAAATCAACACGTTTAATCCATACATGATATGGTATTAGGAAAATAAATAACACAAGATGATTGAAATTTTACCGACTCCTTTGCTACAGCTTTAACTCCTCACTATGCTATCCTCTCCTCACTACTGTATCCTCAACCAATCCGATCTACCACTTGTTTTGAAACAACTCAGACCACCTGCCCACAGATATTATCCGCTTTAGGTTGACCCTTAGACCAAACCCCTCACAGTTTTTCTCTTCCCACCCTTGGGAAAACGCGTCTTAGGGGGAGAGGTAACCATACCCTTATAAGGCATACTTCGTTCTCCTCTCCAATCGATGTGGGATCTCACATTCTCCACCCTCCTTAGGGCCCAGCCAAGCTGGCACAACAGTTCGGGTACCAGCTCTGATACCATTTGTAATAGCCAAGACCACCCGCCCACAAATATTGTCCGCTTTGGGTTGCCACTCATGCCAAACCCCTTATGGATTTGCTCTTTCCGCCCTTGGGAAAACACGTTTAAAGGGGAGAGGTATCTATACCCTTATAAGGCATACTTCGTTCTCCTCTCCAACCGATGTGGGATCTCACACTTTTCACCCTCTTAGGGCCCAGCCTAGTTAGCACAACAGTTCGGGTACCGGCTCTGATACCATTTGTAATAGCCCAGACTACCCGCCCATAGATATTGTCTACTTTGGGTTGCCCCTCGCTCCCCCTCACGGTTTGCTCTTCCCACCCTTGGGAAAACACGTCTTAGGGGGAGAGGTATCCATATCCTTATGAGACATACTTCGTTCTCCTCTCCAACCGATGTGAGATCTCACACTCTTCACCACCCTTAGGGCCCAGCCTAGCTGGCACAACGATTCGGGTACCAGCTCTGATACCATTTGTAACAGCCCAGACGACTCGCCCACAGATTGTCTGCTTTGGGTAAAATTTATACACTTCCAATTCCCTATTTACCAGGAGCTTACGCTTCAATTTTTTACTTCCCTCTATTACGAACCTAGGAACCCTAGAGAGATGTGGTTTAGGTTGTGGGGACGAGCATATGAGCTGAACATAGAAATTATGTATGATATGTGTGGGTTCCCCGAGTCTTCTATTATTGACCATCACAATGACTTTCGTACTTCTTGCTATTGGAATGGGCTCACTGGGATAAAGAGCTTCGATGCCAAAAATTCCCGCAACAACATCATAAGGACTCATAAGCACTTATTGTTGCACAAATTCATGTGTCAACTGGTTTTTGATAAATCAGAAACCAACAAGTGCTCAATAAAGGAACTTTTTATGTTATGGTGCATAGATCACAGCATTCCAGCGTGCAACTCAACACACATTGTTAGTGCAACTTTGCGCAACAATTTAGGAATGGGATATTTAGTTTCAGCCATTGGTGAGTATTATGGCATAGACTGTAGTGGTGTGACCATCCATCTCTCAGACATCATGAACCACCATCATTTATGGCGTGCTGAAATCCTTAAGTCCCACAACATGGAACTTTGGGATATCAGCTAGAAGACTCATGTGAAGATCAGGGCGAGTATGGTGAGTTCTAGCAGAGAGCCGCCTTAGCAGGCAGAAGAGGATTCGAATAGTGAGGAATCCGAGGAAGAGGAAGAAAATGCAGAAGAACCAAGCTGGCAAAAGGTACTGGATGCGATCTCTGCAAACAACAAGGCAATCATAAATACACTTGCGAAGAACTCTGGAAGGATGAAAGAGATGACCCGAACCCAACGACGTCAAAGCTGGGACATCCATCAAATTCATTGTTATTTTGAGGCTCAGGGCGTTCAACTGCCACCTCCAACATCGTCACCACCTCCATCACCATGAAACTTGTTCTAACCACCTTTCTTTTTAAATTTACTCTTTATTTTTATTTTTACTCTTATTTTTATTTTTATTTTTATCTTTATTGTTATTGTTGTTTTTTGTTTTACTTTAATTCATGTTTTTCTATCTTTATGTGTTTGTTTTTTCTATCTTTATGTGTTTGTTTGTCCCCTTCTCACATTGAGGACAATGTGTTGTTCAAGTGTGGGGAGGGTTATGTCTTTTATTTGAATGAGAATTTTGCATAGTAAATGATAGTTTTTTAGGTTGCATTCTGTGAATCATGTGAATGTGTCAATGGCTTAGATGGATCGAAATTGATTTAATTTTGAATATGGTCTATTAGGTTGTAGAGAATTATTAACTAGCATAATTATTAAACTGGGTTTGATTAAATATGCTGCTTAATTTGAATTTAGTGTTTAAATGAAGTCCTCTAAATTGTCACATTCATTCTTAATTAGAGGTCTTTTAACCTAAGTAGCTTTGTTAGTTTTTTTTTATGAAAGCGAGTAGCTAAAGCAGCAAGGTAGGCAATAAAAATGGTTATTTTGTTAAAATAAGTAACTATTCTGCTGACCTTCAGGTTATGAATAGAGTTAGTAGCCAATTGAGAACGTGATATAGTTAAGTAACCGGATCGACTCGTATCACAAATGTGTGCTTTCATGTAAAAAGGCTATAATGACGTTCCAACCAAGTAGCTTAATAAAAAACATGATTTAGTTGAGTAATCAATGCACACAGGGACGGAGATTAATCTTGATATGATTCGGCAGACTTTAAACAAACTAGATACGTAAGGTTTTCGATACTTTTCTAAACCTCAAGGATCGTTGTTGTCCAAGCAACCTAGACCAAGTAGTAAACCAAGAAAATTAAACCAAAACAATACACCACAATTGAGATTAATTGATAAGTAGAGTTAGGGTTCATGGAACAACAAAAACATGAAGAAAACTCCTCACAAAGCTCTCAAATTATCAAAGTGTGTTACCCTAAAACTAATTTCAAGGCGACTATTTATAGTTGCCAAAATAACTCGAAATTGGGCCAACATTCCTGGCCTAAATAAGTAAAATAACACTACCCAAATCGTCCTAAAAATAGTAAGGAAAACAACTTAAAGCAAAAGAGGCTAGGCAGTGTGCCTGGTTTGGCACGCCTGGCGAGTTGCGCGCACGCATGCGTGCCTAGCATGCGCACCCATCAAGGGTTGTTCGGGCCCAGAACTTGGCTCAAACTGATAAACTGGAGCTGCGACTGAGGATCTAGATTCTCGCAGAGTCCATCATCAATCACGCGAGCCACAAATGAATTTAACGAGGTCTTGAATCTTTTAAGCCTAGTTTGACTTGCGAGGCTAGGAGGCAACATGAAGTCTCGATTAGCACCGCGTTGATCTCGGTGTCTGTCAATATATCCGTTATGTGCAGCTTTGCTCACATCAGCCCCTCCTTCGTGGGAAAGATTCGACCTCGAATCTGCAACCATATCAAGCGTAGACAAGTCAACAACATTAAAAGTAGCGGACACGTTGTACTCACTGGGAAAGTCAATTTTATAGGTGTTATTGTTAATCCTTTCCCAGACTTGAAAAGGACCATCTCCCTATGGACCAAGCTTGGACTGCCAATGGTTAGGAAACCTCTCCTTGCAAAGAAGAAGCCAAACCCACTCGCCGGGTTTGAAGATCACCTCCTTGCGTCCTTTGTTGGCTTGGCCTTGCGCTCTATATGTTGCTGAGCCTTCTCGTGCAACTCTTGAACCAACTCGGCTTTCCTCTCTCCATCTAAGCTAGTTAACTCGACCAAAGGTAAAGGCACCATATCCAATACAGTTAAAGGGTTAAAGCCATAAACAATTTCAAAAGGAGAATAACTGGTAGTAGAATGCACATTATGATTATAAGCCAACTCAATAAACGGCAAGCAATCAGACCACGTCTTCAAATTTTTTCCTATCACAGCATGCAACAAATTCCCTAACGTTTGACTCACAACTTATGTTTGCCCATCGGTTTGTGGGTGACAAGTAGTAGAAACTAACAACTTCATTCCCAATTTTTCCCACAAAACACGTCAAAAATGTCTCAAAAACTTGGTGTCCCTATCTAGAACTATTGACCTAGGAATACCATGCAATCTCATGACATCTTTAAAGAACAAATCAACAACATGCATAGCATCATCAGTTTTTTTGCAAGCAATAAAGGGAGCCATCTTACTAAACCTGTCCACAATAACAAAAATGCTATCTACACCCCTTTTTGTCTTCGACAACCCTACAACAAAGTCCATAGAAATGTCCATCCAAGGGTGACTAGGTACGAGTAAGGGTGTGTATAGGTCATGAGGTTTGGTGGTTGATTTAGCTTGCTTACAAGCAATGCAATGGGCTCAAATGCGTTCTACATCCTTTCGCATTCTTAGCCAGTAAAAGTGCTCATGCAATATATCCATGGTCTTAGCAACACCAAAGTACCCCCATAAGTCCTCCACCGTGGGCTTCAAGCACAAATAATTCACACAATGAACAATTAGGCATGCATAAAGAATTCTTGTGATATAAATAACCATCATGCCTAAAGTATTTCTCAAAAGCACCATGTTCACAAGCAGTATAGACATTAGCAAAGTCCACATCATTGGCATGTAACTCCTTAAGATGCTCAATCCCTAAAAGTTTTGAAGTAAGAGTTGAGATTAAGGAATACCTGCGTGATAAAGCATCGGTGACCACATTCTCCTTACCTTGCTTGTAGTGCAGCATGTATGGAAAGGTTTCCATAACCCTAACCAAGTTGCATGTCGCTTGCATAATTTACTTTTTCCTTTCAAGTACTTAAGAGTCTTATGGTCGGTTTGGATGACAAATTCCTTTGGTTGCAAATAATGATGTCACGTTTCTAACGCTCGCACCACTGCATAAAGTTCTTTATCATACGTTGGATAATTGAGTTACGCTCCACTCAATTTCTCGCTGAAGTATGTAATAGGCAATAGGCCTATTTTCTTGCATTAAGACAACACCTATACCGATCCTAGAGGCATCACATTCTACTTCAAAAGCTTTATCAAAATTAGGCAAACACAACACAGTTATGGTATATAACTTTTGTTTCTACAAGTTAAATGCATGCTCTTGATCTTTTTTCCAAATAAATCCCTTCTCCTTCTTGACAACTTCGGACAAAGGACAACAATGGTGGAGAAGTCCTTCACAAACTGCCAGTAAAAGCTAGCTAAGCCATGAAAACTCTTCACATCTGAAACACTCTTTGGTGTTGGCCAATCTCCAATGGCCTTCACCTTCTCCTCATCTACCTTAATCCCCTTATAGCTCACAACAAACCCCAAGAATATCAATTTATCAATGCAAAAAGTACACTTCTTAAGATTTTCAAACAACTTCTCACGTCTCAAGTATCAAGCACGCAACGCACATGCTCCACATGATCATTCAAAGTAATGTTATACATAAGTATATCATCAAAATACACAACAACAAATTTACCTAAGTATTCACGCA
>JANKOD010066609.1:0-11201 GCA_026284645.1 Erythroxylum acuminatum | reverse complement strand
TTCAACTGTTCACAACTAACAATATGCATGAAAATGTTCAATCAATCCTAATCACTCTCACCCATTTCCAATTTACTATTCTACCATTCCCATCGGGGGTGGGATGTTACATGACAGGAGACCTCTTATTGAACTGCATCCCATAGTTTTAGAAGCTGAGTAAGGAAATGGGAGTGAGAAGCTTGCAGCTTGATGTGCCATATATAATGGCCTTTAAGGAAGTAAGAATGCAACTATTTGATCCAAAGAGCGTTTTTGTCCTCCAAAATCCACCAGAACCTCTTGAGAATCAAAGCATGATTAGTGGTTTTGATCGATAAAATGTTGAGACCACCTTCATCTTTCGGATAACAAAGGTCAGACCAACTAACTTTTGCTACTATAGGGCAACCATTCGGGTGACTCCATAAGAAAGTTATGAGAATCTATTCAATCGATTTGATGATGCCTTGAGATAAGAAGATATGGGAACTCCAATAAACATGCAAGGAGTTGAGGACATATTTAATAAGTTCCAGTTTTCCCGCATATGATAGGGATTTGTTCACCCGAGACTGGACTCGCTTCTGAATCTTTTCAAGGAGAGGATGACATTCGGAGTTATTTAGCCTCTTAGTAAACACAGAGAGACCAGGATAAAGTAATGAAGGAGACTTAAGTTGCATTTCTGTAGCTGCAGATATAAGAGATTCCAAAGAGGAAGCACTATTGGACAGGAAAAAATGACTTTTGTGGAAGTTGATTTGCAGACTTAAAAATTGATTGAAGGTGTCAAGAGCTGTCATAAAGGAGTCCAAAATTGCCCTGTAAAAGAGAAGAAGATCATATGTGAAACTGAGATTAGTTAGGTCAATTTTTTTGCATTTTGTGTGATGTTTGAATTTGGGGTTACCGAAAGCCTTGGAGATTCTATGCAAATAAGGCCGCTCTAATCCAGTTAATGATCTTATCTGCAAGCTGATATGGATCCTATTTAAGGTTGGAAAAGTGCCTACAGTTTCGTTCTTTCCAAAGGAAGTATATGGTCGTAATGAATGCAGCTTATATAGAATCACATTACGCCTCCCTTTTGCAGAAGTATTGATAGCCCAAGCCAAAGTAAGCTCCCAAGTATAATTATAGTCAATACCTGGTAACATGTGTAAGATCCTGCTTCAGAATATTTTCGAGAAGCTACATAGGAAAAAGAGATGGTCTCTCTCCTCGATTTGCTATTTTGCATAATAAACAAGTTGAATCTACATGCCTGTGCCATTGACTCTTAGTCCTGAGTCTATTTTTGATGGGATAAATAAAATTAGACCATAAAAGAGTAGATCAAGGTACTTCAGGTAATCTTCTTGCAAGGATCAGGTGACATGAGTAATTAGAGAATTTTCCACTTAGGTCATTAGTCCGAATGATGGAGTTATCCATGTGTGCATTATCTAAGCAAGGGCGATGATGGGCCAAAGTGTCAAAGCGATAGGAACCAGAAAAGAAAGAAAATAGAAGTAACTGAATAATAGAACTTTATTGATAAATTTGAGAGTAAGAATCTTAAAATCTCAAGTCAGTCCGTATGGAGAGGACTAAACTCCAAAATAAAGGAATTAATTTTCTCAAGCTACTCACTTGCTCTAACTATCAGATATTTATAATGCTAGACTCCTAATCGTAATAAAAGATAGACTCGTAATATAATGCTAGACTCCTAATCGCAATAAAAGATAGACTCCTAATCGTAATAAAAGATAATACCTAATCGGTAAAATAACATAATAGCTAAAATAATGGGATAACTACTAGATGTGCATAATGGGATCAAATTACTGATTGACTAAATCTTGGCCCAAGTGATCCTCATGTGTTGGAGGTGTCGTATCACAACATCCTCAACTTACAACCCAACCTCCTTTCTCATAAAAATAATTGTTTCAAATTCTGAAAGTTTTAATATAAGAAGAGGGTGTGAAAATTTACCAAACAGAACTCCTCAGAATCAAGTTCAACTGGTGAGAGCTCACAGTGTAGGCGACTGTAAAGAGAATACAGAGGATCATCCTGTGACAAGCAGAAACTTGAATTAGAACATCTAAGACACCAGTGGGCAAAAGGCAAACATGAGAGTCAGATAAGTAATAGGTACTCCATATAACCTTGAAAAACTTAATCTTTCAAAAAGCAGGACAATAAGAAATAGACAATTAAGAATTGTACTTCTCATAAACAGGCATGCACAAACACTATATGCAAATCAGCTCCTGCAGACTGTTACTGGGAGAAAAGAAAAGCAGGGATCCAAAACATAATAAATTATCAATATGTGATTCAGAAAGGCAGACAAAAGAGCATCTAGTTTAGAAAATTATTGATTGAAAGCAGTACTGGAACTTTAACTCCTGCATAGCATAACAGAACACGGTTCTTTCAGACAGAATTCATTTGCTATAGCAAGTTTCAGCCAGTATCTTTTCATACCTAAGCAGAGCATTAGTTAAGCTAAGTGATTGTTACAGGTCTTATAGGAAAACCAACCCCAAAAGCTAGCTTGAAGGGTGGGAGAGCCCATAAGCTTATAAATCCCACATCAATCTCTTTTATTACCGATGTAGGACAATTAGACCGTAACATCCCACCACGCTTCGCAGCTCAGGCACCGGCGGGCTGGCTGTGCGCTAAACTTTTTCTAGCCCCGGGAGAACACTGCTATACCGACTTCACCACCCATGTGCCCATGGGCTGGCTGTGTTCTAGACCTTTTCTAGCCCCAGGCGAACACTGCAATACCGGCGTCACCACCCGTGGGCGTGACACGAGGGCTTGAAGGAGTGGTGTTAGCTCTAATACCAAAATGTTATGAAATTGCTTGTTGTAAGATCGAGTGACCCGTCGGTCTGGGTTAAACACCTGGAAATCAGATTCGAGAACCTGATTCTTTCCCTTGCCTTGCTTCTTAGACTTTCCTATGTTGTTGTTAGACTCGTTGAAGGAAGCCTTAGACCTTAGACTCTTCAAAGGGAGCTTAGACCTTGAATCCGTGTGAAAGAGGGACTCAATCTCGTGAATATGTGACAGAAAAAGCTTCTCTTTATTTCAACTTGGTCCCCTTAAATAGGACTCAGCACTACATGAAATAGAGTTCTATTCTAACAAAGAAACCTATCTTGCTAGGAAGGAAACACGATAACTACCAGAAGAGATAAAAGATAATTGCTATCATAAGTTAAAAGATAATACTAGACCAATGCTATCCTTAATCCGCAGATGAGATAAGATTATTACGCCTTGAATAAGTCTAACTTATGAAGGAGTCTGTAACATTTCCCCCAACCTGAAGACTGTGCTTATTGGTGTGAAATTTGTCTACATCCTCCCATGTTGCGTCTTGGACAGTCATACCAGACCAATGCACCAATAGTTCCCTCTTGCCACGATTTAACCGAGCCTGCAAGATGGTAAAGGGCTGGAGCACAACACGCCCATTGTCAATAGGAGGCAGAGATGGCGGAGAAGTGGGTGCTAGACCCTTGTAGGCCTTTAAAGAAGACACATGGAAGACGTTACGTATTTTGCTGTCTTCGAGAAGTTGAAGTTCATAAAGGACAGGGCCAATTTGGTGAACAATAGGAAATGGCCCATAAAAATAGGGGACAACTTGTTGCGTCCAGCAACACCAAGAGATAACTGTTTGTAGAGATGCAAACGGAGCCACTCAAGCTGTCCAGCAGTAAATTCCACGTCCTTATGAGACTTATCATATATTTCCTTCATCCTTTGTTGTGCTGTTAAAAGGTTGGCACGAACATCCTGAAGTATTTGGTCACGCATGGCCAATGCCTCATCCACGACCGCAACTGGAGTGGAACCGGAACTGTAAGAGAGAAGGTGGGGTGGGTCTCTCCCATAAACAACCTTGAATGGAGTAGGTATGATATGAGGTGTTATAAGTATATTCAACCCATGGAAGCCAAGACACCCATTTGTGAGGGGCCTCGCCAACAAAGCAACGCAAGTACATTTCGATTGTGCGGTTTAGCACCTCGGTCTGGCCGTCAGTTTTGGGATGGTAGGCAGTGGAAAACTGCAATCTTTTGCCATGCAAACAAAAAAGCTCCTTCCAAAAGAGGCTAGTGAACACAACGTCACAATCACAAGTAATAGTTTCAGGTACTCTATGCAAGCAAACAATATGTTCAAAGAAAACTTGTGCAACTCGGGTGGCAGTGTAGGGATGAGCCAACGGCATGAAATGGGCATATTTGGAAAAATAATCCACTACAACCAAAAGGACTGACTTACCCCATGATTTTGGCAGCCCATCAATGAAATCCATGGATATATCCGCCCAAACTTGGTGAGGTAATTGAAGCGGTTGAAGGAGTCCCGCTGGGCTAAGATTATCGGTTTTGTTTCGTTGACAAACTAGACACACTGCAACATAGGCAGCAACTGCAGCTTTTAATGCTTGCCAATAAAATCATTACGGACATGATGCAAGGTTTTTTGTATGCCTTTATGCACAATATCATGGTAAGTGGACAAGATAGAAGACAGGGGTGTCGATGTTAGGAGGAGAAAAATGTGCCCTTTGCGCAGAAGTAACCCATCCTGTAATTTCCACTCATCTCCTAATTCCCCTTGTTCTTCCTGGTGCATGAGTTTCTGCAATTCCGGGTTGCTATTGAGTTTGGCACGAATGCCATCAAGCAATAGTGGTCGGGGTTGACTGATGGCAGCAAAGAACCAGCTCGATATTCAATTGTAAAATCAAAGCCCATCAACTTACTTAGCCAATGTTGTTGGGGAGGAGTGGTGAGACGCTGGTCCAACAGATATTTAAGGCTGTAATGATCAGTGCGAATGACAAAAGTACAACCCCATAAATACGGTCGCCAGTGTTGCACCGCTTTGGCCAGTCCAATGAGTTCCTGTTCATAAGCGGCCAACTTGAGATGGCGTGCAGCCAACTGACGGCTAAAAAAAGCAATAGGGTGCCCGTGCTGCTGCAATACTGCTCCAATTTCGCCCCCTGAAGCATCACACTCAACTGTGAAGGAAACGAAAAAATCAGGAAGTCGGAGTACTGGTGACGTAGAGAGGGCTTGTTTCAATTGTTTGAAGGCGACAAGGGTTTTGTCATCCCATTGAAAGGAATTTTTTCGCAACATGTTCGTTAAGGGGCTGACCAAGGACCCGTAATTTCGTATGAACTTTCGGTAATAACCGGTGAGTCCAAGGAAGCCACGGAGAGCTGTAATTGTGTGCGGTTGTGGCCAATCTAGAATGGCTTGGATTTTGTTGCTGTCAACCGAAACACCGGAGGCTGAGATTACATGTCCAAGATATGCCACTTGACGCTCCCCAAAGGAACATTTGGAACGCTTCAAGAACAGCTTGTGGGCGCGAAGTAGGCGAAAAACTTGTCTGACATGCTCCATATGAGTCTCCCAGGTAGGACTGTATATTAAGATGTCATCAAAAAATACAAGGACAAATTGCCGAAGGACTGCCTGAAATACCTCGTTCATCAAGGCTTGAAATGTGGAAGGCGCATTTGTGAGGCCAAATGGCATCACTAAGAACTCAAAATGGCCGTGGTGTGTGCGGAAGGCAGTCTTCTCCACATCAGCATAAAATATTCAGATCTGGTGGTATCCCGATTTGAGGTCAAGTTTAATGAAATACTGAGCACCATGTATCTCGTCCAGCAACTCATCAACCACCGAAATAGGAAACTTATCCTTGACGGTTTTGGCATTAAGTTCTCGATAGTCCACACAAAAGCGCCAAGTACCATCCTATTTAGACACCAATAACACAGGAGAAGAAAAAGGTGATTGGCTAGGGCGTATTATACCTCGCTGCAACATTTGTGTACACTGGCGCTCAATCTCATCCTTCTGTAGGTGTGAGTACCGATATGGTCGAACCACCACAGGTGCTGTGCCAGGAAGTAAGCAAATGCGATGATCACAATGCCTGAAAGGAGGTAATCCCATGGGTTCCTGGAACAAATCCTCGTACTCTTTCAACAGGGATTCCAATTGGGACGGTGAAGGTTGTGGATTTCCTAAAGAATTGACGGCAATTCCAGAAGTGATTTTTCTGCCATGAAATGTTACTTGCTACCCGGATAATGTAAAGGCCATGGTAAGAACTGAAAAGTCCCAAGTAATAGGCCCCAATGTTTGTAACCATTTCACTTCCAAGACCATGTCAAAACCATCAAGAGGAATCACATAAAAGTCAGCTAATAATTGGTGGTCAGCAATAGAGAATTGTACCTGACTACATACCCCAAGCTACGCACCTTGTCACCGTTAGCCACGGACACACTGGTATTCGGTAGTGGTGTGACATGCAGCCCTAAACTTGCTGCGGCTACTCGACTAATGAAATTATGGGTGCTTCCGGAATCTACCAGTCCAAGGAGGAAGTGTCGGTCCACCTCAACGGCTAACTGCATTGTTTTGGCATGTTGTTGTGCCGTGATGGCATGTAAGGAGATGGCGGCTTCTGTTTCTTTATCTTCCTCCCCATCAGCCAGGAGCACATCCTCCACCTCTAGCCAAAAGAGTTTCTTACATTGGTGGTTGTTGGAATAAGGTTCATCGCAGTTAAAACATAATCCCTTTGCACGTCGCTCAGCCATTTCCGCACGACTTAGACGCTTGACAAAGGAAGGCTGAGAATTTGGTGGACTGGGTGCGGGTCGGAACCCTTGGCCAGGGGTTGGGTTAGTTTCCGTCCGTGTGCCTTGCCACGGTATCCTGCGATTGAAACTCGCTATAGTCACCTGTTGCCTTCTTTCATATGCACGAGCCCAACTCATTGTTGTGGCCAAATATGGGGGTTGTTGCAATTCAACCTCCACCTTAAGTACCTCCTCCAACCCTGCCACATACATCCCAACAAGGAGATTAGTATGGACCGAAGTACCTGTTCGTGCTAACCGTTCCTGAAACTCAGTTTCATACTCTTCTACCGAACCCGTTTGACGCAGGCTCGTCAATGCCCCTATCGGGTTGCTGCCCTTCTTTGGCCCAAAAAGCAGCAAACATTCATTATGGAAGTCTGCCCATTGAAGCTGGCCCTTTTCATGCTTGAGCCGTCGATACCACATCTGAGCCACCCCGAATAAATGGAAGCCTGCTAATCCCACCATATCTTCTTTACTGGTTCACTGGTTCTCAAAGAATTGCTCACAACGCATTATCCATTCTAGGGGATCCTCTCGGCCATGGAAAGTAGGAAAATCTAGTTTCGTGTACCTAGGTACGGTGCCCATAGTTCCGCCGTCGATATTTCTTTGGTTTCCAGCAGGTGTCGTGGTGCGCACATGGTGTTGTGCGGACTGATTGTTGCTGGAAGATGCGTTTGTTTGTTGGGGACGTGAAAATCCTGCAGATATCAACTCCTTTACCTGCTGTGAGAGTGCTCTGATCTGTTCCATTGTGGCTGTCTGTGCTGTCTCAATTGCTTGCAGTCGATTCTCCACCTCATCTCCCATCGTCGTTGGCTCTGATACCAAATTGTTATGAAACTGCTTGTTGTAAGATCGAGTGACTCGTCGGTCCGGGTTAAACACCTGGAAATCAGATTCAGGAACCTGATTCTTTCCCTTGCCACGCTTCGTAGACTTTCCTATGTTGTTGTTAGACTCGTTGAAGGGAGCCTTAGACCTTAGACTCTTCAAAGGGAGCCTTAGACCTTGAATCCGTATGAGAGAGGGACTCAATCTCGTGAATATATAACAGAAAAGCTGCTCTTTATTTCAATTACGTCCCCTTAAATAGGACTCAGCACTACATGAAATAGAGTTCTATACTAACAATGAAATAGAGTTCTATTCTAACAAGGAAACCTATCTTGCTAGGAAAACACGATAACTACCAGAAGAGATAAAAGATAATTGCTATCCTAAGTTAAAAGATAATACTAGACCAATGCTATCCTTATTCTGTAGACGAGATAAGATTATTACGCCTTGAATAAGTCTGCCCAATGAAGGAGTCTGTAACATTTCCCCCAACCTGAAGACTGTGCTTGTCCGCAAGCGCAAAGTCTGGATAAGTGGTGCGAAAGTTGTCGAGATCCTCCCATGTTGCGTCTTAGACAGTCATACTAGACCAATGCACCAACAGTTCCCTCTTGCCACGATTTAGTCGAGCACGCAGGATGCTAAAGGGCTGGAACACAACACGCCCATTGTCAATAGGAGGCAGACATGGCGACGAAGTGGGTGCTAGACCCTTGTAGGCTTTTAATGAAGACACATGGAAGACGTTATGTATTTTTCTGTCTTCGAGAAGTTGAAGTTCATAAGCGACAGGGCCAATTCGGCAAACAACAGTAAATGGCCCATAAAAATGGGGGGACAACTTGTTGCATCCAGCAACACCAAGAGACAACTGTTTATGGAGATGCAAACAGAGCCACACAAGCTGTCCAGCAGTAAATTCCACATTTCTATGAGACTTGTCATATATTTCCTTCATCCTTTGTTGTGCTGTTAAAAGGTTGGTGCGAATCTCCTGAAGGATTTGGTCACGCATGGCCAAGGCCTCATCCACGGCCGCAACTGGAGTGGAACCGGAACTATAAGAGAGAAGGCGGGGTGGGTCTCGCCCATAAACAACCTTGAATGGAGTAGTGTGTAGGGCAGTATGATATGAGGTGTTATAAGTATATTCAGCCCATGGAAGCCAAGACACCCATTTGTGAGGTGCCTCGCCAACAAAGCAGCGCAAGTACATTTCGATTGTACGGTTTACCACCTCGGTCTGGCCATCAGTTTGGGGATGGTAGGCGGTTGAAAACTGCAATTTTGTGCCATGCAAACGAAAAAGCTCCTTCCAAAAGAAGCTAGTGAACACAACATCGCGATCACAAGTAATAGTCTAAGGTACTCCATGCAAGCGAACAATATGTTCAAAGAAAACTTGTGCAACTCGTGTGGCAGTGTATGGATGAGACAACGGCATGAAATGGGCATATTTGGAAAAACGATCCACTACAACCAAAAGGACTGACTTACCCCATGATTTTGGCAGCCCATCAATGAAATCCATGAATATATCCGCCCAAACTTGGTGAGGTAATTGAAGCGGTTAAAGGAGTCCCGCTGGGTTAAGATTATCGGTTTTGTTTCGTTGACAAACTGGACACGCTGCAACATAGGCAGCAACTGCAGTTTTTAATCCTTGCCAATAAAATCACTACGGACATGATGCAAGGTTTTTTGTACGCCTTTATACACACTATCATGGTAAGTGGACAAGATAGAAGACAGGGGTGCCGATGTTAGGAGGAGAAAAATGTGCCCTTTGCGCAGAAATAACCCATCCTGTAATTTCCACTCATCTCCTAATTCCCTTTATTCTGCCTGGTGCATGAGTTTCTGCAATTCCGGGTTTCCATTGAGTTCGGCACGAATGTCATCGAGTAATAGTGGTCGGGGTTGACTGATGGCAGCAAGGGAGATAGGGGTCGTATCTCGGCAAGACAAGGCATCAACAGCTTTGTTTAAAGAACCAGCTCGATATTCAATTGTAAAATCAAAGCCCATCAACTTACTTAGCCAATGTTATTGGGGAGGAGTGGTGAGACGCTGTTCCAACAGATATTTAAGGCTGTAATGATTGAAGCGAATGACAAAAGTACAACCCCATAAATACGGTCTCCAGTGTTGCACAACTTTGGCCAGTCCAATGAGTTCCCGTTCATAAGTGGCCAACTTAAGATGGGGTGTAGCCAACTGATGGCTAAAAAAAGCAATAAGGTGCCCATGCTGCTGTAAGACAGCTCCGATTCTGCCACCTGAAGCATCACAATCAACTGTAAAGGGAACGGAAAAATCAGGAAGTTGGAGTACCGTTGACATAGAGAGGGCTTGTTTTAGTTGTTTGAACGCGGCAAGAGTTTTGTCATCCCATTGAAAGAAAATTTTCCACAACATGCTTGTTAAGGGGTTGCACAAAGACCCGTAATCTCGTATGAACTTTAGGTAATAACCGGTTAGCCCAAGGAAGCCACGGAGAGCTGTAATTGTGTGCGATTGTGGCCAGCCTAGAATGGCTTGGATTTTGTTGCTATCAACCGAAACACCGAAGGCTGAGATTACAAGTCCAAGATAGGCCGCCTGACGCTCCCCAAAGGAACATTTGGAACACTTCAAGAACAGCTTGTGGGCGCGAAGTAGTCAAAAAACTTATCTGACATGCTCCATATAAGTCTCCCAGGTAGGACTGTAGATTAAGATGTCATCAAAAAATACAAGAACAAATTGACGAAGGACTGCCTGAAATACCTCATTCATCAAGGCTTGAAATGTGTAAGGAGCATTTGTGAGGCCAAATGGCATCATTAAGAACTCAAAATGACCATGGTGTGTGTAAAAAGTAGTTTTCTCCACATCAGTAGAAAACATTCAGCTCTGGTGGTATCCCGATTTGAAGTCAAGTTTAGTGAAATACTGAGCACCATGTATCTCATCCAGCAACTCATCAACCACCGGTATAGGAAACTTATCCTTGACGGTTTTGGCATTAAGTTCTCGATAGTTCACACAAAACGCCAAGTGCCATCCTGTTTAGATACCAGCAACACGGGAGAAGAAAAAGGTGATTGGCTAGGGCGTATTATACCTTGCTGCAACATTTGTGTACATTGGTGCTCAATCTCATCCTTCTGCAGATGTGGGTACCGATATGGTTGGACCACGATAGGTGTTGCGCCAGGAAGTAAGCAGATGCAATGATCACAATGCCTGAAAGGAGGTAATCCCGTGGGATCCTGGAATAAATCCTCGTACTCTTTCAACAGGGATTCCAATTGGGACTGTGAAGGTTGTGGACTTCCTAAAGAATTGACGGCAATTCCAGAAGTAACTTTCCTGCCATGCAATGTTACTTGCTGCACGGCTAATGTAAATGCCATGGTAAGAGCTGAAAAATCCCAAGTAATAGGCCCCAACGTTTGTAACCATTTCACTCCCAAGACCATGTCAAAACCATCAAGAGGAATCACATAAAAGTCAGCTAAGAATTAGTGGTCAGCAATAGAGAATTGTACCTGACTACACACCCCCAACCTACGCACCTTGTCACCGTTAGCCACGGACACACTAGTATTCGGTAGTAGTGTGACATGCAGCCCTAAACTTGCTGCGTCTACTCGGCCAATGAAATTATGGATGCTTCCAAAATCTACCAATCTAA
>JANKOD010066573.1:0-11204 GCA_026284645.1 Erythroxylum acuminatum | reverse complement strand
TTCAATTATAAAGATGTTACCCACACTACATGCATACTTAAAACACTCATTTCATGCATTAACCTCCAAATATCACTATAATGCATATGACACAACTTACTACATTCACTACCGGTTCCTCATTTAATAAGTCTGACTTCCAATCAAAGTTCGGGGTCCAACAAAACATGCATTATATTAGTTAGCCGTTCATGTTATAAAATGAAAATATTCATATGCTAAAAACGTGAGTGAAAAGCCAGAGTATACAACATGTGTTGATTTTTACATATTTGATGATGAAAATGTTATGAGATGTTGTTAAAATGAATTTTGGAGTTGAAAGTTCAACGAAAACACGTATGGAATTAGTGCAGAAATTATGAAAGTTGATATTCATATATATGCTCTGTTTTTCTTTTTGGTTGTATACATGAGTATTTTGGATGTTTGAGAAATGAACTATAATAAGTTTAGAGGTAAGAAATAGGTTTAAGGTAATGTCTAGATATGAGAAAGAATGATAAAAATGGAAGTTGGAGAAGAAAATGGAAAATGTACAAGAGATGAAAAAGTGTAGCAGTGAAAAAAATGAAGAAAATACAGGAAAGTGAAAATGCGTGAATATGAGATTTTTTCTGATAATTGGTGTTAATTATGATTTTTAGTTTGTTTAATAATGAGTTGAACTGAAATGAGGGTTGAAAATGAAAGTTAGAGAATGCAGAAAATAAATATGCAAAAAAATGAAAGAAGAAATGCATCAGTGGAAAAAAAACGCAGAAATGAAGAAGATGAGAGACTGATTTTTCTGGTTTTGGTATTGATGAGAAGTAATGGATTTTGGAGTTGTTTTTGAATGTTTAGAGCTTAATGGAATTCGAAAATGGGGTTGATATAAGTTAGAGATGTTGGTTTGAGAAAGAATAAGAAAAATTACAGATATCAGTGGGAGAAGAAGTATCGCGATCACACGGAAGCACGATCGCGTTTTTGGAAGAAAGGGTAGAAAAGCGCGATCGTGTTCGTCTTTTGGCTGGAGACTCAGTACGATCGCGACTTTGATAGGTGAGTGAAAACTAAGCACGATCGTGACTTTTGTGGCTGGAGAAAATCAAACATCTCTCAGTATTTTATCCATATCTTGCTCTCCTAACCTCGAAATGGCATGGGACTTAAGCCATTGGACTCGTAACACACTAATCTACATCTCCACAAAAAATCTTGCCTATCTGAAATCATTTGGGAGAGATTGAGTAAAAAATGTGGGACTAGTCTGATTAGGTGTGCACGATTGTGCGTTGAAGTCTAATGGCCGTGATTTATTTTTGTTGGTGTGCATGGGCATGAGTTTTTGTTGCATGCTCATGACTCTTGCACGGCTATGCATTGATGTTGCACGGTCGTGACTTAATTTTAATTGGGTTAATGAATTCAAGATGAAAATGTTGACTATGCTGGAATGTGATAACCAAAAATATTTCATTGAACAGGCTTTGGCATTTTGAAGATATCTTGTTCTGTAGTTATCCAAATGGAATGATTTTTTTATTTTGAGTAAACTAGAGCCACAGGGTTACAAAGTATATGAAGAAATAGAATTTTAATCCAGTCTCTAAGGCTTTCAAGTTCTGGATGGAAGTTGAGTATAGTATATTGTTTTAGAATGAGAACAGTCCGAATTAATTGGAATATAACTTTTGGAGTACTGAACCAAATGGAATGATCTTGGTGTCATTAGAAACTTAAGACAATGGGAACAAGTTTCTAGAAGGAAGTGTTGCCAAATTACTCCATTTTTCTTGTCAAAATGTTCTTGAAAAATTAACCCGAAGGTTTGGAATTTTAGAGATATTATAGGAAGAAATGAGAGTTTAGATCTTGTATGATCATATAATGTTAAAATAACATTAGTGAATGAATTGTTGATCTCAAAGTACCAAAAGCATGAAAAAAATGTGAATGAAAGATGTTCATATGATTATAGTTATGATTAAAAGGAAACGAGTAATTGAGTTATGAATATTGATTCAAATTGTTTTTATTGAGGTATAAACCTTAAGTACAAATTATACTTAGGTGAGTTTCGATATATGATTGATAATGCGACAAGAATAATAGAAAGATACCTGGGATTGTCATTGAGCATGCATTGTACATATTCCATATACACATTTGTGCATAAAGGAATACTTATAATTGTGCAATTATTAATGTGTATGCAATTTGTGTATTGCATAATTTTGATGTGCAGGATAAACGTAAACGTTTCCAGATCATGGAAGCTAATGCTAATCTGGAGCGTACTATGAGTCGACCTAGAAGATCTCATTTACTGTTTGTTATGTTTTAAAATTATGCTTTGAATTGCTATTGAAATGAAATGTGATTATTCTGATTTCGGACACTGAATGTCCGAGGAGTTTGATAAATACATGAATAATAATAGAAGTGCTCCTTCTATGTGAATTGGATGAAATATTGATTTCTTAAATTGATTGTTAAATGTCGGACCTAGTTCCCAACAAAAATGTGAGCATGCATGTTAATGAAAAAGTGATACTCAACTTAAATGTTAAATGCTGGACCAAGGTCTGATGACATGTGTAAATTGGAAATATGTAACCGACTGAGCATAAGATACGTGATGCATTTCATTACATGAATGTATGAAACATAAAGGCAGTTGTGACCGGAGTCACCAGTGAAAAGGAGCTTAAAGCTCGATATGTGATAAGAGCCTTAGGCTCAGTTGTGAATGTACCCGATATCCACTAAGGGATATGGGACATTATCTGATTCAGCTAGGTATCCACAAGGGATATGGGCTAGCCCGATATCTCCTAAGGGATATGGGTCAGTGAAAAAGGCACTCGGTCACAACAAAGTAACAAATTGAAAGTGAGTCTCATCTACACTGCATATGCCTGATATAAATGATTATAATGGTTTAAATGAATTCTGAATGTGATATGTGTTGAATGTAAAATGTGAAATGATTGATCAAGTGTATGTGATTCAATATGATTATTAAATAAATGATGTGAATTATGTGTTATGTGACTGAGTGAGCCATCGAGGATGGTCACTTACTGAGTTTACAAAACTCACCCAAAATTTGCAATATTTTTTAGGCTTAGAAGAGTTACCCTGTTAGGCTAACTGGAGTACAGACACTGCATTCAAGTAAGAGGTAGAGGTCGAGATTAGTTTGCATCTATATTTGTACTTTCTTATTTTTGTATCAATTTGTATATTCTACAATTTCTGTATAATGTGTATTTGAACATTTTGTTTTGTAATAACTTTCCAAAGTGGAAAGGTTTGTTAATGAGAATGATCTTGAGGGTAATAATAATAAATGTGATTTTCATATTATGAAAGAAAAAGAATGGGCCCAAATGTGATTATTGATTTCTGCTTAAGAGTTTGATATTTTTGAAAAAATTTTACTGAGTTTTCAATAGTCTGACAATTCTAGCATGCCACCCTTGTGGGATTTGCACTTGGACATCACTAAGGATGTCGAGTACGTGTTTGGAGAGAGTGGAGTGCTACATTTTGGTATCAAAGCCCAGAATTAGTATCTTACATGGGCGTTTTCTGAAATATGTGTCAGGGTACGTGCATTTTAGACATGTCTTAGCATACAGTGGCAACTAATCCCTAGTCTGAGTCACATGTGCATGAGTCACACACATGAACATGTGTTAAGAGTTTGAGTTGATAGAATTAGTGAGAGCAGTGATGCTCTTTAAGAATGTGAGAAAATGAAATTTTGTGGATATTTAGAAATGAGAAATAGTATATGGGTAAATATGAAAGATAATGATTCAACGTATTTGTATTGGTAGATGTATTATTGAATACGACATCAATATTGTGCTGTGGTGATATATCCCCAAGTGTGATAAAGATGTGAATGTATTGCCATAGATTGTTTAAGGAAAATAAGGAGATAAGTATAAATGATGAGATTAAAGTGTACAAGTATAATGTAATGAAAACATAAATTTTTATGATCTTAAGGAGATGAATTTGGAACCGAAGTGGTTGTTTGATTAATGTGACAAGAGTTACAATCCACCGTAAGAACATATTAGTGGGAATTGAGACTAGAATTTCATAATGATTGTGCATCAATAATTCTGAATTGATTGAGGATATACATATGGGAGGTAAAAAAAATGACAATAGGAAGATGAGATAGAAATGAGATAAAATGAAATATGATGAATCAAATAAGAAGAGTTAATGCACCCAATATGGTAGTTGAACCATTATGACTTGGTGTAACACTAGAAGAGGTAAATTCTGGAAAAATTGTGGTAAAATTGATGTTAGTATGTGTTAATGCGAGGAAAACTCGATCGTGGCAAGGATAAAAAGAGAAAAAATTGTCTAGGATCAATTGAGATCAAAGTATTACTATTGTAAGATAATTGGTGATCTGTCAGAAATAAATCTCTGGATAGAATGGGATGACCTTGATGATACACACCTAAGTACATGTGACAATAATGATGTCTACTACTTCATCGGGTTTGGGTAACCAAAACATTATGACCTTGTAAGAAACAATAGAAATTAATCTTCTTGAGGTATTAAGAATGTTTGATAAGTAGTGATGGAAATAGTGGATTGATAAAGGTTACATGAACAGTATAGATGATAGAAACAAGAAATCTTCTTTCGAAGAAGAATTTCACTGAATTAGAGTAAGCAGACTAGATAGTTTATTCTTAAGAATGATCAATGAAGGAATAAATCAGAAATGCTTATATAATAAATCAAAAGTGAATATTGGAGTCCTAATCCTAATGGAGACTCAAGTATAAGATGTAAAATATGCTACTAAGAGTTTATGCATTTTTTAATGTAAAATATCCAACTAAGTGATTGGATTCTTGAATTTGAGGTGACATTAAATATAAGAGATACAAATAAGATCTAATGAATGTGTTACCATCATAGGAAATTAAGATTTCAAATAAATCGAACAGTGTGGAGAAACTAGTATGAATGAATAGACATTAGAACAAGTCAATGTGAAATCATAGGAAATCGAATGAATTGAGAAAATCATTCGAGAGAAGAAGTCAATTGGAAAACCGAAAATAACATGAGATAATAATACCTCATTGAGGAATTAGATACTTAAAGAATTACAAGAACAAATCATGGGCACAAGGAGTTTTGGGTTATATCTTTTGGAGTTAACAATGCCCCCGATAGTATTATGGTTTTGAAGATTAAAGTGATCCAAGCAAAATTGGGTCAATTAGTGACGATGATCATAGATTATACGTGGAGTGTATTCGAAAAGTGAAGAAAATATTTTTGAACATTTGAGATTAATCTTACATATCATGGAGGTAGAAACAATTATATGCTAAGTTCAATAAGAATGAATCTTAGCTTGATCAAATAAAATGTTTGCTTGTATAGTATCTGAACATGGCACATTGGGAGACCAAAGAAAATAGAGATAATGAAGAAGTGAGAAACTCCAAGGTATATATAAGAGATTCAAAATTTTCTAAAATTAGCTGAAAATTGGACACTACCAAGACTGTTAAGGAGTTTTTACTGATCTTATCTATTGACAAAAATGTTTCGAGGAAAAGTGTGTAAACCATATGAGTGGTGAATGTAAAAAGAATTTTGAAGAATTATAACACCGATGTTAATTATATCTCTTCAATTTGAAGACTATGCAGTATATAATGAAGTTTCACATTAGAGATTAAGATGCAATTTTTAGTAACATTATAAAGTGATTTCATATGCACTGAGACAATTAAAATCTCCCGATTTGATTTTGATACATGAATTAGAATTTATTGCAATAGTGAATTCTTGAAAGTTTGGAGACATTTTATGTACAGAGACATTTCGGATTTTATACAGATCATTTAAGGCTGAGGTAATTATTGAATTCGAAAGGATTGAATATAAAAACTGAGACAATGGATAGAATTATTGAAAGATTATGATGGTATAAATGAGTATTTTCCAGTAAAGCTAGGGTAGTAATATGATGCATTGAATAGAAAATTCAATAGTAGTGTATCACAAATTAGGATATTGAGGTTATCAAATCTAGTGCACTAAAGAGCGTAGAATGTTGATTTGAATTTGGGGCAACATGAAGTATTATTAGCTACATTGGAGTTTAAAATTAGTTTGTATGAAAAGATTAGCAAAGCCTAAACTGAGGATCTAGAATTGTGAATCTTAGTAAGGAATTGAAAGCAAATATGAATTCTGAGTCAGAATAGGAAAAATGTTACTCTGTGATTGAAATAAGAAAGATGTGTATCCAATAAAGATGATTGAGCAAAGATATTATTAGAAAAAGGATAAGTATCAACCTAAGCTACACATCCTAATAGGAATGCATCGAAACTACATTTGAAGGCTAATAATGTAGAAACAAGTGATTGAATGTTTAAATTACCAGCAGTCCTAACTGTTGGAAATATGCTTAAAGCTTATATGTTTGGGGTTCATAGGAACATGAGATCAATGTATAGTTCAAATTGACTTCAGGCATAATAATCGTTATCATAGTGATATCATTAGAATACTATATGAGGCGTTATATGACAAAAAGAGTCGTTCGCCCTTATATTGAAATAAAGAGGGCCTAAAAATAGTTAAAGGCCAAAATAAATTCGAGATACTGTTAGTGAGTGAAATGAATCTGTAATAGAAATTAGGTGGCTTATGAAAGATGAATGAATTTGATGGACCAACATCGAGGTTATGGAATATAGTGAGATAGACATAAGAGTGGAGTGTATTGACATTGAAGTTATGTGAACTATCAAAGGAAAGATGAATTGTTTTTGAGAGTACCACCTTGGTAAGGTGTGCTTAAATTAGGAAAAAGGATAAGTTAAGCTCAAACTATGTTGGTCTATATGAAGTTATTGAGAGCATAGGACAAGTAACTTATGAATTGTATTATCAATAAAGATGTCAAGGAATTATCATGTGTGATATGTGAGTATGTTAACAAATAATGTTTTGATTTGATAAAGATGTATTGTCGGCTTGCGAAGTGAATATTTTGTGTAACTTGAATTATATTGAGGAAACAGTTAAGATATAGTGATATCTGGAGAAATAATTAGAGGATTGATTGATTACATTGGCTATGGTCAATTGGAAGAAATTATTTGAGTGATGAAGTTAAATGGGAAACAGAGGAGTAGTTGAGGAAAAATACCTTTGCCTTCTTGATTAATCAGATAAGAATTTCGAGGATGAAATTTCTTTTAAGGAGGGGAGAAATGTAACATCCCGTTCCCATATTAAGAGTTAAAACCCCAAAATACGGTACATGTGAGATCAATGAGAGATTAAAAAAATGCATTTTCATGCTTATGCATATTGTTAGCATACACGCACGTGAATTTGAATTTTTCACAAATTAAAATGTCTGTACATGCATTCATTGACATTCCGGGTATAATTGATTGATATATGTGAAAGGTGATTTATATTGAGGAATTTGTGATTTAATTGTATGGAAAACCGATTCAGAGAGTGAATTTATGGATTTAGAATTTTTTAGGAATTTCTTTTCTAGGAGAAATTTCCGAAATTGTTGGATATTATTGGACTAGGAAAAATGCCACTTGGTGAGTAAATTGATGAATGGAAATAAAGATGAGAGTTAAATGATATTTAAGAATTTTAGAGATAATTGGAATGAAAAGATGGGAGTTATGTAACTAGTTCAATAAGAACTAGTGAGTTGGGAAACTAGTTAAAGCTTTAGGAATTGGACAAGTGTCCAAGTCTTAAGCCACGTTTGTTTTTATTTGAAAGACCAAGACACTGTTGTTCTTGTCTTAAAAATATCTTCCCCTTTCATCATCTTCTGGAAGCTTCATTTCTTCCAGAGATTTCTTACCCTCATAATGTGAGCCTTGCTCTCATTTTCTTTTTGCTTGCTATCTCTTTTTGTTATCTCCTTCACTGTCACTAAAATACCTAACCCTACAACCTCAGACCGTTGATGATTGGGTGTTATTGGAAAGCTAGGGTTCACTTGACTTTGAAGATTTTAGAGCTTTAAACAAGTAAGCATTTTATGGTTTTTTATTATGATATAAGATGAAACATGCATTATATTAGTTAGCCGTTGACGTTATAAAATGAAAATGTTCATATGCTGAAAACGTGAGTGAAAAGCCAGAGTATACAACATGTGTTGATTTTTAAATATTTGATGATGAAAATGTGATGAGATGTTGCTAAAATAAATTTTGGTGTTGAAAGATCAACGAAAACGTGTATGGAATTAGTGCAGAAATTATGAAAGTTGATATTCATATTTATGCTCTATTTTTCTTTTCGGTTGTATACGTGAGTATTTTGGATGTTTAAGAAATAAACTCTAATAAGTTTAGAGGTAAGAAATAGGTTCAATGTAATGTCTAAATATGAGAAAGAATGATAAAAATGGAAGTTAGAGAAGAAAATGGAAAATGTACAAGAGATGAAAAAGTGAAGCAGTGAAGAAAACGCAAGAAAGTGAAAATATGTGAATATAAGATGCTTTTGATAATTGGTGTTAATTGTGGTTTTTAATTTGTTTAATAATGAGTTGAGCTGAAATGAGAGTCGAAAATGAAAGTTAGAGGAAGAAAACAAGGAGAATGCAAAAATAAATATGCAGAAAAATGAAAGAAGAAATGCATCAGTGGAAAAAAAACTCAAAAATGAAGAAGATGAGAGAATGCTTTTTCTGGTTTTGGTATTGATGAGAAGAAATGGATTTTGGAGTTGTTTGTGAACGTTTAGAGCTTAATGGAAGTCGAAAATGGGGTTGATATAAGTTAGAGATGTTGGTTTGAGAAAGAAGAAGAAAAATTACAGACGTTTGTGGGAGAAGAAGAATCGAGATTGTGCGGAAGCACGATCACATTTTTGGAAGAAAGGGTAGGAAAGCGCAATCGTTCATTTTGGTTGGAGACTCATGATCGTGTTGAAGCAGGATCGCGACTTTGATAGGCGAGTGAAAACTCGCACGATTGCGACTTCTGTGGCTGGAGAAAATTGAACATCCTTCAATATTTTGTCCATATCTTGCTCTCCCGACCTCCAAATGACATGGGACTTAAACCATTGGACTCGTAACACACTAATCTAGATCTCCACCAAAAATCTTAGCCATTTGAAATCAGTTGGGAGAGATTGAGCAAAAAATGTGGGACTAGTCTGATTAGGTGTGCACGGCCATGCGTTGAAGTCTCACAGCTGTGATTTATTTTGTTGGAGTGCACGGGCGTGAGTTTTTGTTACATGCCCATGAGTCTTGCACGTCCGTTCGTTGATGTTTTCAATTTATGCACCTGTAATGATGAAAAAGGAATATGAGAATAAATATTATATAAGATGATATATTAGTAAAACAAAGACATATTTTACCTTAAATAGATTTTCCCAACATTTGTTTATAGCATAAACTTCACCAGTAAAGGAGTTGTAGTCGATTTTTGTTTCTTTAAGTAAGTTCTTGAAATTCTTCAATCTACCCCTTAGTCTATTATACTTATTCTTTAATTGAATATTAGTATACTCCTTATTGAATTTTGTTTGAAGCCCTACCTTAATATTCTTCCAACCAGATTTGAAAAAGGTAGTAGTTGTTCGATTTCCCTTCTTCACTTCTTCAACCATCAAGGAGATTAAATACATCTCTATGGTATGATTCAATACCCCATCTTTTTCATTTATTTCCACACAATCATTGAAATCGTTCATATTGTTCAAACCTTTTATCTCTAAATATAACCATATATAAGTGACATGAATCACAACAATTTATACGAAGTATTAAGTGCTAAACATGGTTCAAAATAAACATGAGACAACATGTTAAATGCTAAACTGCATAAAGTACATGGAAATGATAGAATAAAAATAAAGGTGTAAATTTGTTTCTATAACATTAAAAAAAATGTAAATTTTAGCAAAAGCATAATATATGCATAATGGTCAAATCAACAGCTCCGCCATTTGACCCCACTTCGATCTCATGATACATGTATTTAAACAAAGGGAGATCGATAGGAGAAAGAGATAAAGCATCATTCATGCTAAACCTGTCTTCTTATACAAATACTCCAAGCTTAGTATCAACTAGCTCGTGACCATTTTGTTCATGTAAGTTTTGATACCGTAGCAGAATCTATGTTGCTTAATGCACCAAGCCTAATACTCTCTTTCCACAATAAAAAAGTGGGAACTCGCACAATACTGTATTTAACAGTTCATTTCATTCAGTTTCGTAAGAGCTTAAGCACAACTATAGTTGTCGGCTAGTTTTTGTTCAATTTTTTTGAACAAGTTTTCAGCAGATGTATGTTTATGATTCTCTAATTTCTATGGCTTATATATCAATCATATACAAATTGAACAGAGATTATCTACTGCCTCGAATGCTTAGACTTAAATCTGATCCATAATTTGAACAACTTGAAACTAGTGAATGGCTATCAAAAATTACCCATATATGTTTCTCTATCAACTTGATGTAAGTTTGGAGACAAAAGGGGGCATATTGTCAGTTAAGTAGGCTCCACTCTATGCCCCATGATCAACTGTCACCACAACAAAATGACTCTTTAAGTGAGGAATATGTGAAGGATCACATAAGCGGCAGAAATAAAAATGCAATCTTATATTTATCTATTGCGTTTAACAATCATACTAATAGTAAAAATAGGCAAAAATAAATACCTGGAATTTTAAAGGATTAATCAGTAATAAACTTTGAAAATACGAAGTCTCTATGCACTCCACACCAAAAATACGTCCTGCTTTTAACACTTGATATAGCTATGTTTAAATTTTGAAAAACTCTTTCTTCAAGAATAGAGCAAAACAATTTTGTCTCTTTTCTCTTGTTTTTATTTTAAGTACAAAAACGAGAGTATGTATATATTATACACTCTTCATTCTTTTGTAAGTGTTTTAACGTTTCTTTTTTCAAACTTGAAATAGCATACCACATAACGTTTCGTTTTTGGTTATTGGTTATTGGTTTTAAACGTATAACCAAAAACAGAACTACCAATGCTTACCATCTGATGCTTTTTGCTTTGTTTTTTAAATAATAATAATTATTTATAAATGAAATAAAATAAAACTATTTTATTTTATTCATTTATTTTGTACAAGAGAATTTTCAATATTAATTATATTTT
>JANKOD010066492.1:0-11211 GCA_026284645.1 Erythroxylum acuminatum | reverse complement strand
AAATGCCAAATTGGATGGCGAAGGAGAGGGTAAAATTGGCGGGAAAATTGTAGTTCTTGGAGCCAATAATGCAGAGGATACCGACTTTATCGTAAATTAGTGAATATGCATATTTAGTATACAAGTGTTAAAATTGAAATTATACAAGTTTTTGTTACTTATATTTGATCATCATATATATATATAGTAAATTATAATATTTTATATTTTATAAATAATTAATAAAATTTTTAATGATTTATAAAAATTATTAATTTTTAGATGAGCCTGGATGATTTTTATGATAAAAATAAAACATTAAAAAATAATATAAAAAATAACTTTATTGATAATATTTTGATAATGATGGCGGGCGACGGCAACGTAAT
Organism: Erythroxylum acuminatum; assembly: GCA_026284645.1. Lineage (NCBI taxonomy): Eukaryota > Viridiplantae > Streptophyta > Magnoliopsida > Malpighiales > Erythroxylaceae > Erythroxylum > Erythroxylum acuminatum. The sequence continues at coordinate 10,843 of JANKOD010066492.1, read as the reverse complement.
AATAATAATAATGTCAATGGAGATTATAATGGATATTTTAGTTTTTTTTTTGTTAGTTATTTCTTTTTAATCTCAAATTTATGTTTTCAAACTAAACATTGACATACAGGGACGGAGCTAGACTCAAGTCTAAGGGGGGGCCGGGGGCTAACATTTAAAAAATATCTTTATTTAATAAAAATTATATAAGTACATTTAAAAAAAGAATTGAAAGGAGGGGTCATAGCCCCCCTAGCACAAACGTGGCTCCGTCTCTATTGACATACATCGTCATTAGAAATTCTTAAGAATAAACCAAATTAAGTATTCCTCGTTTTATTTTATTTCTCGTCTTTTCTATTCCTAATAATAACTATTTTATTCTTTATCTATTTCAACGGGTGAACCAAGCACCCTGTTAGAGTTTACACTATAATAATAAAAATGCTATTAAACCCACTTTTAGTTTTAAATTAGCCTACTTTAGAGAGATAAACAAGGCTTCATAGCTTCTATGAGCCTGAAACCACTTAGGGTCCGTTTGGTTGAGCTTTTGTCAGTAGAGTTTTTGTCAGTAAAGCTTTTGTTAGTAAAGCTTTTTTGAGAAGAGCTTTTTTTAAAAGCTAGTTGACTGTTTGGCTGTCAATTTAAAAAACAACTTTTTTAAAAGTGTTTCATACAGTAGACTGTTTGGCAACAAAAAATGAAAAGCACTTTTATTAATTTTAACTATATTTTATTTTATTAATTATGCTAAATAATTTTTAAAGTATACCGATATGCAAAGTAACATTTTGTAGGAAATAATTTAAATATTAAAACATGTAAAAAAAGTTAAATAATATTATAATTCAAAAATAATATTATAATACTATTCGGGGAAAGGAAACACTCGATATATCCTCTAGGAGGATGGATAAACAACCCATAGGCGGGTTTTGAAAAAGGTGAATGTGAAGTTCAAGTGAACTAGCATAGTTGGCGAGCCAATCCAATCTCAAATATTTTAATCTTATGAAACTTATTGATTTATGGATAAACCATTGTCTGCTGTATCTGAAATCAAAAGAGTTTGATTCGAATGTATTTCATTGCCGAAAAATTCATAGATTCTTAGTTACTAGAGCTGCAATTACAGAAACTTCCATAACCAACAGAGATCAAAGCAAGAAAATACAAGAGGGTCATCACCATTTTTTAAGTAAAAACACCAGTAAGCTTAATGATCATTAATGGTTCGAAATAATGAGCCCTTCGATGTCCTCACGAACTGATTTTCAGAAGCTGAAACCATATTGCTAATTGCACTAACAAAGCACTTCCTGAAATCAGAGTTCCTTTTTTTCGGTCGTAAATATTCACTGATATATATCAGGAAGCATTGTTCAGAATATGTCAGGTCCAAAGCTTCCCAAGATTGTTAATCAACTTGACAGCATGCATGGTTAGTATTTCTATGAACCAAGTTTTGCCCATTAATCTTGGTCAACTCCAACCTAAATGTGACGAAATAGAAGATCAGGAGCCTGGAAGAGAGACCTCAGGAGTTTTGTGTCTACATAGCACTGATGCAGATTTTATTTTCTGTTCTACTACTTGTATCAAAAGTTGATTTTTGGTTTTGTTTTGAGTTCGTCAGGGGAAAATGGTAGCTTAATGTCCAAACTATGCCAATCAAAATAATGTCCAAACAATTATGAGAAGAAATACAAAGCTGTAGGTTGATCACCAGGATCAAGTGTCAATACACAAACTCAAGCTGATAAACAAATTCCAAAGATTCAAGAATGGAAATCAAATTGATTTTTTTTTAGGTTGGCCAAAATGTTGAATTTTTAGAAACGGAAAGCTACAAATTGATGAAGCTGTTTATTCTCAACTTTGATGTATATACTTTTGTATGAGCTATTCTTCAACAATCTCAAATATTGTCCACTTTTTCCTTGTCAATATGCTGAATGCACCCAATCTCATAATTAGAGCCTTGATGCTTAATATATCCACCAAGATTCGTTTTGCTCTGAGTGACTCATTAGTTCGAGCTGACGAAGAAGAAGCAATTTCACTCGATCATTGTCAAACCGACCAACTTTTAGTTAAGAAAGTGGATAAACAGTAATTGGAAATTAAAGAAGCTCCAATTCTGAGGTGAAAATGGCAGAAGGTAAAACTAATTCAAAGCTGTGAAAGAAGCAACAAGCACAAATGACAAACACATAATGCCAAATGGTGATGAATGATGATATATATAGCCAGATGGATTTTATAGGGAAGCAGGTAGAAATAACATACTAATATCAGTAATAATTTAAGGAGTCCAGAAGGCTAATGTTGTCTCTTTATACGGATCTCTTCTTTGGCATTCTTTCTATTGTTGTTTTCTACTTTGGCTCTTACTCCTTTGTTTCTACTGCTTTGCTTTCCTTCCTATTCCAATCCACCAAAATAGCTAAGTCAGGACAGATATAATATCAATACATTGCCTTTTCAACTTGTTTTTTTATCTTTTTAATTAATACCCCACTAATGAATTATTAAGGTTAATTATAATTATATTTTGATATTTTTTTATTCCAATCTACATATTTTCATGATAATTAGACAATATGAAAAATCCATTAGTCATCATGACTGATGAGGTTGTAAGCATTTACCGACTAACACAGGAGTATGAAGAGCAAACTGATGACTGTTTCTTCTTGGAAACAAGACAAACAGGCACAAATCCTGAGGTCTATTGTTAATCTGATAATATTTGATTTTAATATGGTAAGGAATTATATTCTTAGAATGATGTTATTATCAAAGAATTCTAATTCAACATTTTTTTAGTAGGAATGGATGGACCTTGGTCTTTGATTGAGGTTGGCAATGGAATTTCTTCTTCTTTTTGTCTGCTATCTAAACGTCACCCTCCTTCACCACCTATTATTAGCAGCCTCTCCTCCCAACATCAGCCACCATCATTGCAGAAACATGTCAAATTATGTTCATGATTTCGATGATGATGAACAGTTTCAAAGCTCCATCCTTTCTCAGTCCTCTAATGGCAGTCCCAACCCTCTCGAGAATGGCATTGCTGGGTCAAATCCTACCTCATCAAAAAGGAAAAGGAACCTCCCAGGCAATCCAGGCAAGCAAATACACCCATTTCTTGTTTATATTTATACCCCAAAGTGACTGTCAAACCTGGAGTAGAGGCATATATAGCAAATTCGAGTAATCTGCTAATATGACTGTTGAACTGATAAGCCTGGATTAGCTAATGAGACTATTAGTGCAGCTACCCTTCATGTTCTACAAGCTTGTTCTTGATCATTCTGTCATATCTATCTAGGCTGGATTTCTCAGCTATCCAAAAACTAATCATCAAATCATTAGTTTATGATATAAATATATATAGTTAGGGAGGAAGAAGTACTGTTTGTGAGAAGTCAACGGCAGATGCTACTCACTTTCAAATTTTAACTATAAGATTTCTCAAACTATATTTTAGTACTTTCGGGCAAACCCTTTTGCATGCAATTCATGATGCACCCTAGAGAATTGATCATTGATAAAAAGAACACACAACTACACAAGCACCTTATTCTGCACTTTCTTTAATCAAGAAAGTAAAAAAGTTGCAAAGTTTGGCCAAGCCATCGCCAATCCTGTAGTCAATTGTAGTTTGCAAGCTAAAGTTTATAACTAGCTCTATCAGACATACAAGCTTCAAAGATTAGTTGAATGTGAAAAACTGACTTCTTGGCCAACCTTAATTACCATACAGACCCAGATGCAGAGGTGGTAGCATTATCTCCAAGGACTTTGATGGCAACGAACAGATACATCTGTGAGGTGTGTCATAAGGGATTTCAGAGAGACCAGAACCTTCAGCTCCACAGGAGAGGACATAACTTGCCATGGAAACTGAAGCAAAGGCCGAGCACGCAGGTTAAGAAGAGGGTTTATGTGTGCCCTGAACCTACCTGTGTGCATCACGACCCAAGCAGGGCTCTAGGGGACTTAACTGGCATCAAAAAGCACTTCTGCAGAAAACATGGTGAAAAGAAATGGAAGTGCGACAAATGCTCTAAACGTTATGCTGTCCAATCAGATTGGAAGGCTCATACCAAAATCTGTGGAACTCGAGAGTATCGCTGTGATTGCGGTACAATTTTCTCAAGGTTAGAAATTCCTCATTCTGTGACTTGCTAATTATATAGCAATCTATGAATTGGATTATATATATATAAATAGAATGATCAAGATTTTAGATAATGAGCTAAGAGTGACAATATAGTTCAGGAAATTGTAGTCGATGCAAGTGCAATCCTAAGAGTGACGAGATGACATTAGGAAGGAAGTGATGATTTTGATTATTTGCTCTCTTTCTTGTACAGGAAGGACAGCTTTGTGACTCACAGAGCTTTCTGTGATGCCTTGGCGGAGGAGAATTACAAAGTGAACCAGAACATAGCTGTCATGGGAGGAATATTGCAAAGCCAAGGTCAAGAGCTCTTCACTTCATCAATGCCAAGCTCAGAGTCGGGGTCTAAGAAAAGTTCCAAGATGAGCATGACGATGTCTGACGACAAACTCGATAGCTCGCTCAAATCGTTCTCTCTGAACTCTGCGGGTATCATGATGCCAAGCAACCTAAACCCAATGCTCGATCCACGAAATACTTCTCTTGCATGCTTTAGCTCTGCGGATGGATCAAATGCTTCTACAATGGCAATTGGGTCTGCATACACTTCTGCAACAGCACTGTTACAGAAAGCAGCTGAAATGGGAGCAAAGATAAGTGACAATACGATCGCACCAATTCTGCTGAGAGGGTTTTCTGGATTCTCTAGTAGCAGTATGAACTCATCTGGGGCGATCCTGGAGAGTTCTTCTGTAGTTGGTAACATGGGACCAACTACTGCAAACATGAATGGATTATATGTAGCTGCAGACACAGAAAGGTATGAGAAGAACTTCGAAACTAGTGGATATGAAGGAAGTAGTGGAGTTAGCAATGGACTGATGGAGTCTCCACTAGTTATGCACTCAGGAACTGGAAGTGCGATTGGAGGAGAAATATACATGAGGGGTGGTGAAAAGTTGACAGTTGATTTCTTAGGAGTGGAACCCCCTAATGGACATTCTTCAACTATTGGGAAGAGGAGAAGCTTTCAAGGCAACAACAATGTCATGGGGTTAGGTTACTCAGCTGCTGCTCACCAAAACTTTCACAATTTGCATCCTGACTGGTAAAGAATACTAAGCAGAGAGGAGAAAGGAGACAGCTTTAGAACAACAAGAGAAACATAAAAAAGAACTGGACACCCTTGGAAGGAATCATTTGATGCTGACAATAAATCAGAAGACTCACACATTTCATTTCGACATCTTTTAAATTGTTCTTTGGTTTCTTTGATCTTTCTTTTTCATTACTTGACAATGAACCTTAGGGGAGAATGCTAATCGAGAGGCCTTATCCTTCTATTAATGTGTTCTTTTACTTGTCTCCTCTATTACCAATCTTTACTAGGATGGATTGTTTCGCAGCAGATACTGTTAGGAAATGATCATAGATTCCAAAGTCCAAACCTCTCAAGCAAAAGTCTTCTGTAACTGTAACGCCACACCACCAGGACCAATTTGTCATCCTACTATCTCATGGTGTTGCCACCATTTTTATCTTTATGTAGGTGATAGTGATAGCTGATGACAAAAGTACTTTTTCCAAATCATACAATTCACATCACTTCAATCAGCTAGCTTTTCCAGTTAGTCACTTGGAAACAAATAAACAAACAAATGATAAAATCATTTACAGAGAAAAGCGAGCAAGAAACTTTCACCCACCAACGACACACAAACTAAAGCAGTAGTTTTAAGCATTCCACTGCCCCTACAAAACAGAGAGCGGCTTCCTCCAATCTAACAAATTACGACCTCTGCTATTGCCCGAAAAATGGCACAACACTAAAAATGAAATCCAATCAGTTCGTATATTGACACCCGAAGCAAATTCCTATAAGAATTAATACACGATGACACAACACTCTAAAGCTAACCCGCACCACCTGTTAATAGCATTTGCTCCCCAATAAGGAACAAGCATTCCTTTCCAAACTCTTAACAATCCCAGAAGAGTAATATGTTTCTGATGGCCATTTTTCAGGAAAGTGCAAGACCAGTCACATACAGGTCGGTTGAGGAATATTATCTTGGGATTGCAATCTGAACCACTTCCTCACAGCATAATTTACACCTTAAACTAACTTCATTCATCTCTATGATCTTTCTACCTATCTGTTGAGCCATGTTCCATTCCAAACTCATCAGCGAGTGCATCAGGTGTCATCTCCAGGTTGGTTGTGTGATCCCAATTTGCATTTCTTGGCTCAATCCCAAATTGTTGAGAGCCACCAATACTCTCCATCTGGCTTCGAATATCTTCAAGATCCTCATCAACGACAGCCTGACGTTTTCCAATTTCAGAATCAAGACTCAGTTTTAGCATTTCTGAGCTCAAGGCATGGCCCATTGGCATTGAAGTTGCAGAGACCAAAGTTGCATTCACCTTAACATTTTCCCTGAATTTGTTCTTAGATTTGGGAATCTTCGAGAAGAAAATTTCCACAATGTTACCAACACAACCTAGGTTGTAAGGATTGGTCTTTTGATTGTAGTGATACCGGAAGTTTTCATATGTTGTCTGCATAAATTGGACATATTAGGAATAGGGGAAAAAAAAGAAAAATGGTATAGGAAAAAAGGTTGAAAAATGGTAAAGACAAAATAAGAACCTGATTGGTGAAGATTAAGTAAAGATGAAATGTAGTGAGGCCTCCAACAAACCAACCAGATATAAATGTAAAGAGTATGAGAATTCCAGAGGGAGGGGACTTGACAAAAGCCATCCAGATATTGCAATGGTGCCTGTCCATTATCTTCTTGATGTTCACCCAGCAGAAAGCAAAAACATAAATGCAAAGCATGGTTGTGGAGGACACAAACATGAAAAAGATTCTGTAATTCCTCTGCCAACAGTATATCTGTTAGGTGTATGAAAGGTATGATGGTATATTAAACCAAATGCAACAACAATAAATTAGAAAAACCTTCAGAGGTCAAAGATCCTAAATTTGCATTCTAAGGATAGCTAATTAGTACTGGAATGCATGTTATCAATCATTATTAAGTGGAATTAATCTGCATTTGCACAGTGAAGAATCATCAATAATAATCACCAACAGCTCTGTTGATCGAGATTAAGAAACATGAATATTTTTCCATACAGACGCCTCTCACAACCTGGAATCTTTATATCAGGTTCTTAGTGACTTTGTAGATTGCAACTTTATGAGAAATGTTTGTTTGCTTGGCTTCACAGAATTATCCTACTATGGCTTATTTACACATTGCACTTACTTAATTACCCATTTTAACTACTTGGTTGGAGAAAGTTTAACCAAAAAGACACAAAAGCAAAACCACCTGAAATAATTGGAAAGGACTATCAGGTGTATTTATGTCTCTTGCTGCAAACTTTTCCTATCAGATAGATCGTATAACATATAAGAAGTTTGATAGCATTTACTTGTAAAGGTTGATAAAGAATAGAAGTATGTCAAAACAAGCTATCTGATGTAACTTGTGAAGAAAATAAAAGTAAATGAGTGTTGGAAGGCATCTCACATCTGCCAGAACATGCAGGGAAATTTAGATTGCAAGTAAATGCAGGATAATAAGAAAGTTCTCGAAGTAAAAACACAATTTAGACAAGATTTAATCTAACAATGCATAAATGAAAGCAATATCAGTCCATGTTGTACCTTCCCGATACATTGACCCACCCATGGGCAATGATGATCAAAACGTTCGACACAATTGTTACATACGGAGCAGTGAGAGCATCGTGGTGGCCGATACAGCATGCATGTTTGGCAATATTTGACCTTGACTACCACACCATTGATCACAATGTCTTTCATATGTGGTAAACCCTGACCAGGACCATGAACTCCAGGCCAATCTGAACAGACACTTGAGCCATCATCTTCTGGAGGATGATCACTGCGTGGAATAATGCCTGGATCTCTTGCAGATGTAATGAAGAGAAGAAGAACAACCTGAATTCACAAATCCACAACAACATAATCAAATCAAAAAAAGAATGTTGAAGTATTAACAAGGAGGGAAACTTCCGAATTCTCATTTTATTGTGCAAACCATTTTGCCACATCCAAAATTTTTGCTATTAGAAAATGAGCCAGAAAATGAGTTCGTTTCTGCCTTGAACCATTTGCATAGACAATACAAAGCAATTTAAGCTTAGCAGCTTTAAGTTAAAAAAAGCTTTAAGTTAGTGTCTTATTGAACATCTCACTTCATTGGATATTAACATCTTGTTTGTACTAACACAATAATGCTGTAAGACATTTCTAGCTTAGAAAAAGAGGAACAACTTACATATAATGTGAAGACCACACAAGCAGCTGTAATAAGTTTGCCACCAGGGTCTGGGAATTCATCCACAAGATTTTGAGAAACAAAAACACAGAAAAAGATCACTGGAGTGACAATTAGAGACACCGTAAGGAATAATGACCTCACATCTGGACCAAATATGAGTCTACCCCCAAGGCAGAATATCTGCATCACCATATAATGTATGAGCCAGTTGTTTAGCTTGCAATATCACACGTTTATTTCATAAATTAAATTCCACTTATGTCTCATCCAACACATGTTGTTCACTTGAACATACTATGGGAAAGGTGTTGTAGATTGAAAACTCATTCAATGTATCGAGAAGCATGCAGTGAATGTATCCAAAACTGAAAGGCTAGAGGTTCAGAGAATGTTATGAATATAACATGCACAAACTAGTTGCTCCAAGAACACGTTAATCAATTGAGTAACATTAATTAAGATAAACCAACTCAATGATGTTGAAACTCTTGAACATAGAATGAGGAATTTTTCTGACCCCAAACTTTTGATTCAATTCTCAAATTGCAGAAACCATTTTTGCATTCATGTTACCAAGAATTGAGCAATCCACGACAAAACAAAATCCAAGGGAAAAAGTTATGTATTTGGTACCAAAAGAAGTCCAATAAATGAAGACTCTAAGAAATTTGAGCCTAGATGACGGAAAAGAGAAGCTAGCCAAGCAGTAAACGAAACAAGCATCAAACCAATGAGACAGCACACAAATATGTAGAAGACCTGAACATATAATCATGATGAGGAACGAGATATACATACATACATATATACATATATATAAGGATGGAGAGAGAGAGAGAGAGAGAGCAAGAAGATTACGTTGTTGCCTCTCCAAACTTGATAGAGTCGAATGTTAGGTTGATTGTTGTTTGTGGAATATTGATGAGGCATTTGAGTTGCATACATGTTTTCCCCTCAATCCCTATTAATTTGGAATGCCTTCCTTCAGAGTCATCTCAAGAGCCACCCCATTTTTCGGGGGGCTGTTATGTCCTTATTTTTGCCCACCAAAAACCCACCACCTGCACTTGCATCTAAATCTTTCCCACAACAGCCACAATAAATAAATGCCAAATGTTCAAATCCAGGCAAGTTGGCAGAATGCAATAGCATCAATTCATGTAAGCTTGGCCTCTCTGTCTGTCTGTACTCTGTATAAATAAATAATAAGCAAAATTAAAAGATGGAATGAATACAAAAACCTTAAAGATTTAAAAGAAAAGAAAAAAGTAAGCAAAAGGTGATGAATAAGAAAATGCAGAATGATGATGGAGTAGCAAAAAGATACATACTTTAACCCCTTCAAGCAATTGGTAGGGTTTGGCTCACAGAAAGAAGAGTAAGAGAGGGTTGAAAATGGCAGAAGAGAGGGGGCAAAAAAAAAGAAAGAAGCTTTCTTTGAGAAAGTAGAAGCTTTATTTGATTACTTTCTCGTTAGAAATTGGACGGATGTGCATGCACTTGAAGAAGACTAATCTATAATAACATAAACCAAAACAATAACAAAATAACAAACAAAAAGGAATATCTCTGTCTGTCTGTCTGTCTAAACCAAAAAATAAAAGCTCTCTCTTTGGCTTTCTCCTTCATGTTGAGCACAGTTTGCTCTTCAAGCCAGCCTTTGCTTACTGTTCAACTCAGCTGTCTCCTGTTAGTTAAGTTTGGTAACTAATTCTGTAACTAATCCATTTTTGTTATGTTCTTTTTATAATTCCTTTCTAATGGTTTGGACTTTGGACTAACAATGTTGTCTATGAGCCTTTTTTTCTTTCACACTCTGTTTCGTACTATATTTGTAATTAAATCAGAAATAATAATAGGCATAAGTCCAGTCCAGTGGGGAAAGTAAAATCAAGTCCAGTGATTCCCATCTATAAAGTAAAACAGATAACAATGAATCAAAAATTTTGATTTTATAAAAAAAGTAGTCATAAAAAGATGAAAAAGCAAAACCAAAGGGGAGGACATGACAGCTCCTGGAAAGAATCTCTTGCCTCTTGGTCTTTTCAGTATGCTTTTTTATGCAAACCATGTGAAAAGAGTGTTTTTCAAGGAAACACTTTGTATTTTATTTAATGAATTTCATGAAGATTCAAACTTAGGCCTCAAACACTCTGCTTAAGGGCGTCTCCAATCAAGGCACCAAAATATCAAATCTAATGTTTTGGTGCAAAAAATTCACTCCAATCAAGACACTAAAAGTACACATTATTTTGGTGCAATGAATAGTAACACTTCATTGCACCAAAAGTATAAAAAGACAACTTTATCCCTTTACTTTTTAGCATTTTCCTTTTATATCCCTTTTTTAAATTGATTTATTTACATAATTTACTTTGTAATTAAAGTTAACATATTTATTACTTTACAC
>JANKOD010066447.1:0-11213 GCA_026284645.1 Erythroxylum acuminatum | reverse complement strand
CATGAAAAACGCGTCTGCAAGGGGAAGGTATCCACACCCTTATAAGGGGTGCTTCGTTCTCCTTCCCAACCGATGTGAGATCCTAAGACACATATCTACCTCTCCATGAAAAATTGTATCATTTGGAGTTAAATTGAGAGAGTTTGCATTAGAGCAAGTGAGAGGTCGATTGAGGGAGCATGTTTGGGGAATAAGCACCTTTTGGTATTTTGATGATATCTTGAGTTATAGAACTCCGATTGAAGTGATTCTTACGCCAAAACAAACTAGAGACCTAGAGCTATAACTTATATGAAGAAGTCAAATTGATATTCCTATTTGAAGGTTTCCAAATTCTGTTCGCAAGCAGGAGAATTGAGTTCAAGTATAGTGACTGTTTTGCACGAGCACACCATTGAGCAGTTTGTAAGCAAATTTTTGGGATGTTATAAAGAAAAAAAAGTAGTGAATAAGAAATTGATAATGTTTTTTAAGGGTTCAATGAAAGACCCTTTCGAGGTAATATCCACGCTCAAGGTTGCATGTTTTCGCAAGAGGGTTGGGTTCCGGAAGCAGGGTCCAACAGTTGTGGTATTAGAGAACCAAAATTGAGATCTTACATGGGACTATATGTATAAGTTACACGTAAGAGAGATTGTTAAGAGCTTAAACTGATAGAGGTAGTTGGAAGAAAAATGATTTGTCAGAAAATAAGAACTTAAGGAAAGTTTGTTGATACGTACTTGAATTGATGATGGAAAATGAGGGTTAATTGAAGTAACCTTATAGGGTGCTTTATGCACGTCTTATGATATGGTATTTGGAGTGATTATTGGGCTTCGGAAACGGGGCCTAACATTTTGTGATAGTAAAGCTTAGGCTTTTGGGTTCCTAAGCTTAGAAAGCTTTGCGGTATGAATTGTCATGTTATGTGACTATTTGTTTACATTGTGATTTGATTGATTTCATTAAGTGACATGCATATCATGCATACATATAAAAAATAAGATTAGAATGAAACGTAAGTTAAATGTTAGTGTTTGCATTGAAGGAGTAAGATAGAACCTTGTAAAAGAATACGAGGAGTTTTGCAAGGATCTGCTGCACCTGAATTCCTCACCCTTAGAGAAGGGTTTTGATGAGTATAGAGTCCCATAATTTGCAATCGCATGATTCATATGTATGAATTTTTGTTAAGTGTCTGGATTATTAGAAACAATAAGAAAATGATGTTTTTTCAGATTGTAAGGCAAGGAAAGATGTGGTTATTTAAAAATAAGAAATTTTAGTGGTCCGATATGTTAGACATGAATTCAGTAATTATGGATATGTCAGCAAATTTGGTAATGAATTTTGTTGAAGATATGTATTTGAATTGATATAGATGTGAGAGTATTTGCATGAATTGACTGAATTAGAAATAGAGACCAAGGTAGGAATGACAAGATTTATGGTATACAAGCAAAGTGAATTGACAAGTTGAACTCGGAGTTTATGATTTGGAATAAGATTGTGCTAGTAAATTGAGATCAGAGGGCTATGTGTTTATAGTTCTAAATTGATTAAGAATATATGTATGGAAAAATAGAAATGAAGCAATTGATAGTAATATATGTAGAAGTTCTCGAGGATATGTCGACCAGTTGTTATAAGTACATATCCGATAATACGGTTATATTGGTGAATAATGTAATTGAGTACATATGAGATTTATAGTTGGATATGGTATATGAGGTAAAATGCGATCCCCTTAGTTAAAATTTTGAGATGAATCATAATAAGGTAATGGAAGTATGGTATTCATGAGTATGTTGAAAAGGGACGATGGAGCAGAAATTCTAAATAGTGGTATAATGTCCGGAGGTTGTTCGAAATTGGTTACGATTGATGTATCATTAGCATAAGATATAAATTGGTGACATGCCTAGATATAAGAGTAAATGAATACGCCTCTTATTTTGTGGAGTTGTATCATAAGGGATATTTTGATCATGTAAAGTGTGAAAGAGATTGAATTTGAGATGTTAAGAATGACCGAAATAGCATTGATGATGATAGCAGTTGATTAATAAAGGATATATGAACAGTATTGATGACAATAGTGAGAAATCATCTTTTGGAAGAAGAATTTCATTGAGTTAAGTTGAACGGATTAGATAGTTATATTAAGAACGATCAATGGATGAGCAAATTAGAAATGAATATGAAAGGAATCAAAAGTAAATATTGGAGTCATATCCCTAGTGGAGACTCAAGCATAAGAGATAGAGTATGCACAGGAAATGTGAATTAGACTTTGATGAGTGTATTAGTACCAATGCAGTAAGTTACTTTTAAAAATGAATTGAAATACATAGAGAAATCAGTATGATCGAGCAGATAGTAGACTAAGTCACTACGAAATCAGAGAAAATTTAATAAATTGAGAAAATTATTAGAGAAAGATAAGTTAGTTGGAAGATTGAAAATGATGCGAGGAAATATTAACTCATTGAGGAATTGCTAGTGTAAGGAATTAGGAGAACTAATCATGGGCCTATAGAGTTTTGGGAATATTTATTCGAGTTAACAAACGTCCCAAGAGTACTATGGTATTGGAGATTATAGTGACCCAAGCAAAATTGGACGATATATTAAATGTCTCCGAAAAGTTAAGAAGAGTAGTTTGAATACTTGAGGGAAAATGCATAAATCATATGAGGAATGAAAGTAAAGAGAATTTTGAGGAATTATAACATCGATGTTAATTATATCGTTCGAATTTGGAGATTTTATAGTATACGATGATGCAGTATAAGAGATTAGGATCAAATCGAATACAACATGATAAAGTGATTTCGTATTTATGGAGACAATTAAACCTTATAAGATGATCAATTGATGTATGAATTGAAAATTTCTACAATAGTGATCATTTTGAAAGTTTGGAGAAATTATAAGTACAGAAATATTTGGAAGTATACAGACCATCTAATTTGAGGAAATTATTGAGTTGAAGGAATGGAATATGAGAATGAGACGATAGATAGAGGTAATTGAAGGATTATGGTTATGCCAATGAGCTACTGATAAAGCTAGTGTTGTAATCAAATGTATTAAATAGAAAATCCAAATAGCAGTGAAGCATGAATTCAAGTATGGAGGTTATTAAATTTAGTAAAATAAAGAGTGTAAAATGTGGAGTTGAATTTTGGAGGCAAAACAAAGTACTAATTGCTATGGAATTGAAGATCAGTTTTATATGAAAGGATTAGTAAAGCCCAAATTGAGGATTCAGAAATTAAGAATCTTATTAAGTAATTGGAAATGGATTTGAATCCCGAGTTCAAATTGGAAAATGATGCTTTGTAATCGAAACGAGAGGTATGTATACCGATAAAGATGATTGAGTAAAGAAATTTTTAGAGGAAGCACAAACGACAACATTGATAAGTTGAATTGTCAACAGTCTTGACTGTTGGATCGATGTTTAAAGGTTTAAAGCTTGTATTTTTGGACTTTATGGGAATCTGGGATCAATGTACAGTTTGATTGATTTTAAGCATAAGAATCGTTATCGCAGTAATGTCATTAGAATATTGTATGGAGCATTAGACGACCAAAAGAGCCATCCATCTTTTTATTTGGATGAATAGGGCCAAAGATGGTTGAAAGCCAAAATTGATCGGATATGTTAATGATAAGTGAAATTGACCTATAGCGGGGACTTAAGTGACTCAAGAAAAAGATGGATGAATTAGAGGGGTTAAAACCATAGGCATGGAATACAGAGAAATAGACATAAGAATTAAGTGTACGGATACTATAGAGATGTGAACTTTGAACCAAAGGATGATATGTTTCTACGAGCACCCCGTTCCTAAGGTGTGCTTAGATTGTGTGCAAAATGTCTCAGATTCATCATGTGTTATATGTGAGTATGATATAATATTGATGCTATCGACGCAATAGGTGGAAAATTGTGAATAATTTGAAGCATATTGAGGAATTAGTGAAGAAGTGAATGACTAAATGAGTGATTGAAAAAAAAAGAGTTTATTGACTATGATCAATTGGGAGAAATCATTCGGGTAAATAAGTTACTTGGGAAAATGAGAAAAACATATGATAGCATTACCGCCATCTGGTTTATCATTTAGGTAAGAATTTCGAGGATGAAATTCTTTAAGGGGAGGAGAGTTGTTAGATTTTGAATTTTCTGAATTTCTTATTAATTGCTTACTTGGTTATTTATGCTTATTTATTGGTTTAATATTATTATGTTAGAATTGGAGGAAAGGAAATTGAAATTAGGAATTTGATTGAAATTGGAAATTTGAAAGAAGCGTTAGCTTGAAGTTAGAATAGAACTAAGTTAGCAAATGGTAGTTGGAGTCACTAGAAACCAACTAAGGGCATAGTTGGAAAGGGGTAGTTAATGAGGGGTAAAATTGGAAAGAGAAGAGTAATAAGAAGACAAATTTAGAAGAAGGAGGGGAGTGTCGTGAATGGCTTGAGAGGGAGAAGAAGAAAACGAAGAGGAGAAGAGAAAGAAGAGAAGAAGAGAAGAAAATCCAAGGAAAAGTGAGGAATTTTCGTGGAAAGGAAGAAGATTCAAGCTTTCTAAGGTAAGATCTTCATCTTCTTCATGATTTGGTAAGGAATAGGTTAGGGTTTTGAGATGGAGAAAACCCTAGAGAGAGAAAGAGGGGTTTAAGGAAGAAGATGTTGGATTCCATGAGGTTTTGAGTTTTTAAGCTAAGTGTTGGGTTTTCTAACCTAGATTGATTATGGATAGATTAGGTTGGAGTTGAGTTAGGGTTTATGGTGCTTAAGGGAAAAATTGGGGATTTTTCCAATTGAATTGATTTATGGAATTTTGTTTATGTTTAGGCAACCAAGAGACCATTCAAGAGCAAGAGGAAGGAGACAATTGATTTTGGAAATTTCCAAGTATAAGGTGGGTAATTTATTTATGGTTGTTGTGCAATATGAGCAAAGATGCATTGTGTATGGAATGTGTGTTAAATGACTTGCTTAAATTGTTTGATATGTTGATATTTCACTATGATGAATATCATTGTGATAAATGATTGAATTGTGTATGCCATGTTATGGATTGACAAATGCTTGACATTATGATATGAAGTGTATGCCATTGAACTGAATTATGGCATTTCGTATATGAATGATTTAATTGAGCATAATGATGCTATGCCTTGTATTAACATATCAAACAATTTAATACAAGGTGCTACTGAATTTGGAGTGTTCTTTTTAAATCTAAGGAGTTAAAACTACTTGGATATGCTGATAGTGATTGGGCAGGATCTTGTGATGATATGAGGAGTACCTTAGGATACATATTTAGCCTTGACTTACAATTTTTCTCATAGAGCTCGAAGAAACAAGATGTTGTGGCCCAATCAACGACAGAAGCATAATATATTGCAGCTGGTACTGCTGTAAATTAAGCATTATGGCTAAAGAAGCCACTGACTGATTTGAAGTATGATCAAAGGGAGCCAACAAAATTTTTTGTAGATAATCAAGCTACAATTGCTATTTCTAACAATCCAGTATTTTATGGAAGGACAAAGCACTTCAAAATTAAATACTACTTTGTTAGAGAAGTGCAAAAGAATAAGGAAATTACTCTAATACATTGTGGTACTGATGATCAGCTTACAGACATCATGACAAAGTCTTTATCCAAAGCTAGATTTGAAGAATTGAGATCAAGGCTTGATATTTGTAGCAAAAGAAGCAAGGTGAGTGTTAGATATGCATCTTTTTACTGCTGAATAATAGACCAATGACCAATTATCATTTGACTGGAAGTACTTGCTTGATTTTAGAGATTTTATTTATTTCCATATTTTCTTATTTTCTTCATTATTTTTAGGAGTGATTTTCGACTTTTTCATTTTTTACAGCTCTCATTGAATGCAAACTATCATTCAAAATTCAGTTCCCTCTTGAGTGTTTTGTTTAAGTTAGAAACTTCTATATTCTGCAATTTTTCTTTAGACATACCTACAATCCCCCGACCTTAAGCCTTTTCCTACTTTGAAAAACTTGGTAGGGCTTCCATTGATAAGGATAGCATAACTCACCGTAGAGATGCATTTCTTGATCCATCCAGTGAACCTATTTGGAAAAACATACGCTGACAATAATTTCCATAGAAAGCTCCATCTCACACTGTCATATGTTTTGTGGAAATCAATTTTGATACTGCAATTTGAAGTTGAATTCACTCTACAATATCCCTTGAGAAGCTCTTGCACTATTAAGAAGTTGTCTCCTATCTTCCTTTGGCTAATAAAGGCTCCTTGATTGTCACTGATTAGCAGATTTATCACCTTCTTCAATCTAGAATTTAGGATCTTAGATATAACGTTATAGAGAAAATTTGCGCAGGCAATAGGACAAAATTTAGAGAAGGTTGAGGGATTGGCAGTCTTTGGTATAAAGGAAATAAAGGTTTTGTTAATTTCCTTCAGCATAACACCAGTGGAGAAGAATTCTTTCAATACGTTTTTAAATGCAGACCATATAATGTTCCAAGATTTTTGGAAAAAACATCCATTTAAACCATCTGGACCAGGTGCTTTAGAACCATCCATGTTGAAGACTGCTTCCTCAATCTCTTTATCTTCCACTGGTTTGATTCATAATTCATTGTCCACCTGCGTTAACTATTTCAGCTGGAAAGATTCAAACTCAACATTTGAACCAGATTCAGGATTTGTGGAGCCTAGCAGGTCACCAAAGAAACTAACCGCTTCCTTTTTATTGTCACCCATATTCTAAATCATCTGACCCCTTTCTGTAGTGATCGAGCTAATTTTATTATGGTTTTTTCAAGCTATAATAGAATGGAAAAAGAATTTTGAACTTTTATCTCCTTCTTTCAGCTAATGAACTCTAGCTCTTTGCTGTAACAAAGATTCATAATTCTTAGTGGCAAGTAAAAAAATGATAAAGCTTGTTTCTCTTTTTCTAATAGAGAAAGATAAGTGGATGAGTAGGGATAATAATCTCTTAACTACTAATAGATCATCCTTGTTCTTCTTGACAATGGTATCAGTATAGCCTCTGACAGAGTGCAGTTGTTTAAGTTCTTGTTTAATGACCTTCAGTTGTTGAATACATTGGAACTGCCTGGTTCCTCTTACTTCACACGCATATCCTCTGCGACAAGCCTCTTGAAACTCTGGATCAAGAGCTAAATAATTATTAAACTAAAAAGGGTAGAAGTTGGAAGTTCTCTGAAATAGATTGTCAACTTTAATGGGCGTATGGTCTGAAAAAAGGGGATCCTGGAAGTTCGCAATGCTTTAGGGAAATTGAATCAACCATCTGTCATTTATCAATGCCCGATCAAGTTTCTTTCGAATACACCATCTTGATGCTTGTTTGTTTGACCATGTAAATTTATGTTGGACCCCGTTTCCGGAGCCCAACATCCGGAGTCCTCTGACAGAGTGCAGTTGTTTACAACTTGACTTCATCAAAGAAATCGTAGCTCTAATTCTTTAGTTTGTTTTGAAACAAGAATCATCTCAAACGGAGTTTTACAGCTCAAGATATACTTAATGAGCTAAAACGTGATCATACCCCAAGCATGCTCTCCCAACTAACCCCTCACTTACTCTAATGCAACTTTCTCAAAATAACTTCAAAAGATACAAATTTTCATAGAGAGACAGTGAAAAAAATTAGGAATCTGTTGCTTTAAGAATCACTACATTTGGGGGTCAGATGAGGAAGTTATACCTGAAAAAATCTAACATGTTTATACCATCAATTAATTTGTACCTATCTTGGCACAATTGCCATAACCTTTGCTACAGATTTTTTATTGACTTCATTTTTAGCTGGATTGAAAGAAGACTTCACAATCTACAGCTCTTATGTATACCCAGAAGACCAATTCTATCGTCTGGAGGGTAGAGAAAATGGAACAGGCGATATGACGTCATTTTGAGACGAAAGTGACGTCATCAGACGATACAAGATTGGAAAAATTGCCATAACTTTTCCTACAGATATCAGATTAAGGTGTTCTTTAGATGGTTGGAAAGAACATTTCAAGAGCTACGACTCTTTTGAAGAATCAAAGACAAATTTTTTCATTCGAGGGGTCAAAAATAGAACAGAAAATATGACATCATTTTGAGACGGAAGTGACATCATCAGACGATATAAGGTTGGAAAAATTGCCATAACATTCCCTACAAATATCTTATTGAGGTGTTCTTTATATGGTTGGAAAGAAGACTTCAAGGACTACAACTCTCATGAAGACCTCGAAGACAAATTCGTTCATCTGAGATGTCAAAAATAGAATAGAAGATATGACGTCATTTTGAGACGGAAGTGACATCATCAGACGATACAATGTTGGGAAATTTGCCATAACTTTCCCTACAAATATCGGATTCAGGTGTTATTTATATGGTTGGAAATAAGACTTCAAGAGGTACAATTCTCATGAAGACCTTGAAGACAAATTATTTTATCTGAGGGGTCAAAAATAGAACAGAAGATATGACAATGAATAGTAACTGAGATGATGAACAGTAACTGAGACAATGGGTATGAACAGTAGCTGAGACGATAGAAATGAACAATAACTGAGACGATAGAAATGAACAGTAATTGAGATGATGGGAATTTCATATGTCCGAAAATTTCATGCTATATACCGTTGGAAAGATAAAAGAAAGAACTACAACTTCCTAGAAGATAACTTTGCCTAAATCAGCCCAGATCAACTAAGAAATTTCCCTTAAGTCAGTACACAAATTTTTTCCCTTATGAAACCTTGCGAATCATGGGAGAAAACAAAATCATATACCAGTAGCATCAAAAGATCGTAGTTTTTACAAAGCTTTAGTGAGCATTTCAAGCCCCAAAACATCAATGTTTCTAAAGTGTCAAATACAAAAGATACTTAGAAAATGAACTACTCAAAATGCAACTAAAGCCTTGGTTTCAAGATTAGCTTAAAATACAACAACATTTCAAAAGTGGAGTGATGCCCTTGGCCCTTGTGTTAGGCCCAGGTCTTGTTTCCTATCCCGAGGCGACCGCTTGGGGTCATCAAGTAAGGATCATGCGAGGGGAGGGTCGAAAACATTCAACTTTAAAGGATCAGCAGCGTGAAAAAATGGCAGGTTCACTGCGGCGGACTCCTCGTAGGAGAAGATCGCGGCGGCCAACCTTTGGCTTCGCCTCGGCGAACTCTCAAGGGAAGTGCTGCTCACCCTTCAGGAAAAGTATGCAGCGGTGAAAGACTGGCTCGCCGCGGCGAACTCCCAATTTCTGAAACCCGACTCCCAATATTTAACAACCAATACTAACACACATACATTCAAATCTAACCACAAGCTAAACATACTCACACACAAAAGAAACTTTAATTCTTCAGGTCACTATGATTCCAAAAAGATTGAACAAAGTACTGATAATCATACACAAAAGGAAATTTCAATTCTTCATCTCCTTACTAACTCAAAAAGTTTGAGCAAATATCATCATACACATCAAAGCTTAAAACGAAATACATATGGATGCTCATTGTTGATATGCTTACAAAGCTAACCAAAACCACTAACTTAATACAAAAGTCTCTAACTATCATGGAGCTTCCGATGCCTTGCAAGGATCAATGATCTTCTTGTTCTACACCTGAGGAGTGGACAGTAATGGGGAGAACTGCGAAGCTCAGTGGCTTATACATTTATAGCCATTGGCAACGAGCCACACATTCAAGCATATATATATCCATGTAATAATTCAATACTCAACAATTTAACTCACATCTCATATTACCAAGAGGTCATCACAAAGAACATGCCATGTAATTTATCCATCACAACATAACACTCAATTATGCATTATGCTTAACCAATCAATGATGAAATGCACAACAAATGGCTCGAGAGTTCCGTGGAACAAAATGGATAAATCGAAGTTTATACCGCGAATGAAACGAGTCTAATTTCTCAAGATCTGGTGGCCTCAAGTAGCAGCCGGGAGAAGGCTATATGTCGACGTGCACGTGACTAACGAAACGTTCCTCTCTTGCCCAAACACAATTAAATTTCAATGCTTAACTCATTTCATACACATTCATACTTTTCATGCTCATAATGCTTTCTCATCTTTTCATTCATACAAAATGCCATGATATTTTTCAAGGCAATACATAATCACAACCACAATGCATTTTCAACAATTTCCATAATTCAAAACAAGCAATTTAACACACAACATACAAGCAAGCAAGACAATTTGCCCATATTACACAACAACTATAAATATATTACCCACCTAATTTCGCTTGACAATCCATGTTCAATGCTGCCTTTCCTCTTACTCTTGGATCAGGTCTGCTTGGTTTCCTATAACAAACCAAGCTCTCATTCAAACAACATCCAAAGGAAATTCATAAGGCTTCAATAATCAAAAATGCTAAAATTGAACTATAACCCTTTCAAATTCTAGACTTTTGGGTCAATTTTCCATGATCATTATGATCAGATAAATGAAGAAATTTGGTAACACTTCCTTCTAGAAAAATGTCCCCCATTGTCTTAAGTTTCTAATGACACCAAACACATTCAATTTGGTTTAGAAATACGAAAGTTATACCCCAAACATATTGGGACTATCCTTATGCTGAAGCAATATTCTATACTCAACTTCCGTTCAACAAATGAGGTTTTTAGACACTGAATTAAAACTTGATTTCTTCAGACAACTTGTAGCCCTATGTCTCTAGTTTACGTCAAATCAAACATCAATCAATTTGGACAACTACAAAAAGCGTTATGCCCAAAATACCAAAACATATATGCACAAAAAAAATGGATTTCGTCGTGGAGAAATCAGAAGTTTGCCGCGACGAACTTTTCTAGAAACTCATTTCAAAGACATTTTTTGACATTCTTCATTTATATGCTTCCCATCTTTCAAATATAACTCATCTTAACCCTAAACCACCTCTTCTACTTCATTTCCAAGTCCATTTGGACCCAATATCACTAACAATTACATCAAAATCTATCTTTGATCATTAAACCTTAAAAG
Source organism: Erythroxylum acuminatum (assembly GCA_026284645.1). Classification (NCBI taxonomy): domain Eukaryota; kingdom Viridiplantae; phylum Streptophyta; class Magnoliopsida; order Malpighiales; family Erythroxylaceae; genus Erythroxylum; species Erythroxylum acuminatum. The sequence goes on along the minus strand of JANKOD010066447.1, from coordinate 152 downwards.
ATTAAAACATTGCTCAAACCATTCATCAACAACTTCTTACCCACAATCAACATTTCTTTTCACTTCCAAATATCACTAAATATACTTCATCTAACAAATCAAGAAGGGTTAAAGCTCATACTTACTTGTTTTAGCCTCAAAGTCTTCAAGTT